>JXCR01139931.1:144099-162259 GCA_002079205.1 Phalaenopsis hybrid cultivar | reverse complement strand
TACTAGTCCTCTTTACTTCAACATGTAGGGAGTCATAAGCAACTCCTTTCACCAATATATATATATATATATATATATTGTATAAGGAGCATTGCTCCATTCCATTA
Organism: Phalaenopsis hybrid cultivar; assembly: GCA_002079205.1. NCBI lineage: Eukaryota > Viridiplantae > Streptophyta > Magnoliopsida > Asparagales > Orchidaceae > Phalaenopsis > Phalaenopsis hybrid cultivar. Next base: position 162,152 of record JXCR01139931.1, on the reverse strand, counting down.
AAAATAAAAACAGTTACAAAACAAGTGAAGAGGGCCTATAAAAATAAGGCAACCTCAAAAGGAAAGACAATAAAAAAAAAGAGAAGACTATCTAATGTATAGGAGAGAAAGAAGGTCACTGGACAATAGGAAGGCCAGTGGAGGAGGAATCCTCTTGCTAACCAATGAGACTTCTGTTTGGAGACCCCTTCTAGCCAACCAATTGGATGGTCTATTACATTCTCTATGTATGTGAGTGAAAACTGTGGAGCAGTTCTTCAGTAGAAGATGAATCCTAGAAATCTAGCAAATTAAGTTCCAGGGGATGTCAAAAAAACCCTTGATGATGTTGATAAGAAGTAAGGAATCAAATTCAACCCATAGTTGGTTAAAACTGCATGCTTTAGCAAAATAGAGAGCCCAAAAAATTGCTTGACATTCAGCCTCAAAAGGATCCATAGCCAAAACAGGAGAATAGAAATATAAAATGCGCTTCCCCTTCTCATTCTTGAAGACACCACCAATACCTGCATATTGTGGAGTATAACTACCATCAATGTTGACCTTTATCCAGCCATTTTGAGGGAGAGACTAGCAAGTCTTAAGAACTTTAGTAATAGAAGGTTTAGAAGAGGGGGCCAGCTCTAATACAACACTAAACTTTTTAAATTTAATCAAATTTTTGAAGATAAGCTATGTAATTCAGACCCACTTTCATGGCATCTAAGGGAGTAGCTTCAAACTTCAATTCATTTCTAGCCATCCAAACAAACCAAGCCACAATATTATGGATATCTTGAAGTTTAACACCCCTCCAATCAGACCAGCAATTATGAAAACATTCCATGAAAGATTCATGGCAGGAACATTTAGCATTGCTAGAATAAAATTTCAAACTTGTTGCACCCAAGGACAGGTAAAGAAAATGTAAGCAAGGGTCTCCTCCTCTGACAGACAAAAAGTACATCAAGAGGGACCTCTAAGACCCTTCAATTTCAAGATATCATCAGTGGGAATCAGCTTAGAGAAGAGTGTCCAAATGAAGAAGGACATGGAAGGAGTAAGAAACCTATTCCAAATCATATGACCCCAATCCACCACCTTTTGGAGAGGGGTAGGTTGAGAAAGTTTCTTTTTAGTCACAATTTTATCCTTTTTACTTTGGACAATAGAGATTTTCTGTATATTAGAGAGCTGAGAGGGGTTGCAGAATGGAAGGATAGGGTTCAGATTCCAATTGCCGTTCTCCCATAGATCCTTAACTAACATGGGGAAGGTTGGGGCAATGTGGTCTTGAAGCAGGCTGCCTTCCAAAGACCAATTATCCCACCAAATGCTTACCAATCCTTCACCAATCTCCCAGGCAAACATTTGTTCAGCTTCCTCCATAACCTGTAGCATCTTTTTCCAGATAGGAGAGTCCCCCAAACCATTAGATATATATATATATATATAATTGTAGAGGCTGGAGACTCTGCTCTGCTAGGGTTCCTCGAAGAAGAATGACGGTCAGGTGGGGTGGAGCTTTGTGGTCAGAGGATTTTCTTTGGTTTTGGTTTTTGTTGGAGGCTTTCTTTCTGGTGTTTCTTAAGTGGGGCTAGTTTTTTGGTTACCTGGGCTTAGTAGTAATTCAAATTTCCTTTGAGTTACTATTCCATTGTTTAGAGAACTATAGGCTTCTTGCTGTGGGCTTACTGTTCTGAGTTTTCCATGGCCAAAACTTATCCAATTTATGTGGAGACTAATGATCAATGGACCAAAGCTACCTTTGTGGGGGTGGTGGGTTAGGGGCAAGATACTACAAATATTTCTGAATTACTTTTATTCCCACAAACTTTTCAAGATGCTGCTTTGGGTAAGGAAAGTTTCCCTCTCATCAATCCTCTCTGTGTTAAAGAGGGGAAGCCAAACATTTTGTACCAAGTGGAGGATCTAAACTTTGTGAAGGCAGAGTGCAAGTTTGTTCTAATTGGTAAGTTCTAGCTTGGTCATCCTAAGATTGAAACTATTAGAAGGTTCTTTGAGGGGTTCCCTTTCTCTGGTGCTTGGAAGGTTGGTCTGATTGATGGTCGGCATATCCTGATAAAACTAGCACTAGAAAATAACCATGTTTGACTTTTTTTCTAAACAAATGCTTATTATGGAAGGCGATACTATGAAAAATATTAAATGGACTCCATGTTTTGATCCCAGTAAGGAGCCCCCTATAGTCCCCATTTGGTTTAAACTACTTAGACTGCCATTGCATTTCTTCAATCACAAATTTCTGTTTAATATTGTGCTAGCATTAGGAAGGCCATTGAAGATGGAATTCCCTACATATAACCTTTATAGGCCCTTTGTGGTAAGGATATTGATGAAAAGGGATGAAGTTCTACCTAAGGTAGACGAGATTTGGCTGGGAAGTGAAGAGGAGGGGCATTTGCAGAAAATAGATATGGAGCAGAAACCATACTATTACCCTCACTGTAGAATGTTTGGATATACCTAAGACAGGTGCTACAGGCTCCATCCACCCTCCAAAAATAAATCCAAAGGTCCAAGCCAGGGAGATTGAGTACCTGCCACTGTGAACTATTTGGTTACTGAACCAAATGAAGATAGGGTTTCAGGTTAAGTGGGGAGTCTACCCTCTACTATAAGGGAACCTCCTGAATATCAGTCTCCCATTCATCTTGAAGTTGTCATAAGGAGAAATCAGCCAATAGATACAGAGCCTAATAATTCAAAGGAAAGTAGTAACAATCCTCAAAAGATCTCTTTGGTGGCTGACACTTGTCCCCCACCCTCATTGCCACTAAACCACTTCCCTAGAGCTCTGCAAGAAATGAACTTGGCACTAGATCGGGACTGAAAAAACTCCAAAAACCAAAAAGAAAAAGAAGCTTTATTCAGAATTACATAGACAACAGAAAGGTCCTTCCAATGTTATTAGCAACCCTCTTAGAATTGACTCCCCCACCAAAACCAGGAGAGGAAGAGGGACATCCAGATCATAACCAATTCCTCATAGTTAAGTTCCTTTGCTGAAACATTAGAGGGATTGCTCATCCCCTCTCTCTTAGAAGGTTACTACATCTTAACAAAAACCATAAGCTTTGGTGTATCTCTGTTTTAGAACCTATGGTTCATAAACATACAAAAAAGTTAATCAACAAATTTCTAGGTTTTTTCTTGTTTACTAATATCAATAATAAGAATTGGATATTTTTCAGAAAAGAGATTTCTTGGATTGTTTTATTGGATCACCCTCAATTGGTTAATCTTTATTTCACTATTAATGACAACTCTCGATATGTGACTTTCCTTTTTGCAGGATGCTATAAATCCTCAAGAATAGAACTTAGGTCTGTACTTCATCCCATTATATCCAACATGACTGACAAGAGGATTGTGGGAAGAAACTTTAACTGTATTGCTAATTTTGCTAAGAAGAATGGGGGCAGATCTCCAAATATCTCCAAACTCACTTCTTTTAATGATAACAACCGGGCAGCCAACCTGTTTGACTTAGGATTTAATGGGCCCTCTTTTATAAGAAGGAGAGGCAAAATTTGGGAAAGACTGGATAGGTTCTTGGTTAATGATTGCTGGCTTCAAAAATTTCTTTAAACTTCTATTTCTCATTTGAGCATGGTTGGATCTGATCATAAACCTTAGCTTTATTCCATTGATGCTCCCCCTCCTCCTCCAAATAGTCATCCTCCTTCAAATAGCTTAACCTCTACTCTGACCATCCCTCCTTCACTGACTTTGTATCTCTGAATTGGCGTGGCATCTATCATGAAGACCCTTTAGTTAAATTATGGATCCTGTATCTTAAAATAAGCAAAGCTCTTAGAACCTGGTGTTGGAAGTTTTTTGGTAATGTCTTATTGAATGTGGAGGCTGCTAAAAAGGAGGTAAGGGCTCTAGAAGTAGCTGTTTTTAACCAGGTAGAAGAGGAGAACTCAATGATTGTTGCACAAGTAAGACTTCTTACTGCCATTGACTGGCAGGAATCTTTACTTAGCCAGAAAGCTGCAATTTCTAATTTGAAAGATGGAGACAGGAATACTAAATCTATCATGCTTACATAAAATATAAAACGAGATGCAATACTGTCCATGGTATCCAAAATACTGAGGGACATTGACATTCATGACAATGCAGCCATTGTAGAAAATGTAGTGAATTTTTTTCAACAAATATTATCCTAACCTCCAGCTGACAAAATCCCAATTGTGTCTAATATGTTAAGAGTAGAGCAATCCTACACCAGAACTCTCTCTTTCACCCATCCTCCTGAAGAGAATGAGGTCTGACAGGCTTTACAGTCTATTAATAGTGTCGAGATAGCAGGTCCTGATGGTTTTACTGCTGATTTCTACAAGAAAGCATGGAAGATCATCAAACAAGACAAGATAAATGGCATACAGAGCTTCTTCCAAGGAAACAGTATCCCACAATATTTTCATGCTTCTTGTATGTTACTTATCCCAAGACAAACTGATAAAAGCAACTGGAATCATTTTAGACCTATCAGTCTAATCCCAGTGTTCTATAAGTTCATAAGCAAGATTTATTAGCCATACTACAACTCCATCTTGATAAGCTCATCCATCCAAATTAGATTGCATTTTTCAATGGTAGATCCATTGCAGATAATGCCTTACTTGCCCAAGAACTTCTTTTAGATTTAGATAAGACTTATAGAAGAGGAAACTTGATCTATAAATTGGATATCAGGAAAGCCTATGAAACCATATGGTGGGATTTCATACTTGACATTTTGACTGCTAGGGGATTTACAAGGGAATTATGTGAATTAATTTCGAGTTAGCTCAAATATAATGAAAATTTTGTACTTATTAATGGCCAAGTCCGGGGTCAGTTACAATGACAAGAGGCCTTCAACTAGGGGACCTCCTCTCTCTCACCATCTTCATATTACCTTTGGACTATCTATCTTGAATGCTTGACAACTGCCTGCTCTCCAACTTCTACTCCATGTATCACCACAGGTCCAATGTGGCTTTATCCCATCTAGTATATGCTAATGACATAATGGCTTTTCTAGAGCTAATAAAAATGTAGTGAAAAAAGTTTCTAAGTGCCTCAATTTATTCCAACTACATTCTAGAATGCAATTCAATACTAGTAAATGTAATTTGATTTTAAAAAAAAAACATCCTCCAGTACTAAAAATTGGATTTGGGACCACACTAAATTCTCTAAAGCTTTGATTCCTTTTAAATAACTTGGTGTCCTCATCATCAAAGGAAGAGCCAAACAAATTCAATTTGAAGAGGTCCTGGGAAGCTAGCTGATCAACTCTCTAGCTAGACACAGTCTTTTCTATCTAGTGGAGGTAGAATCACCTTACTCAAGGGCATCTTCACTACTTCCCCTCCTACATCCTACAAATGACCACCATGAAGAAGAGCACTAAACTGCAGATGGAAATGATATTCAACAGGTTTCTATGGTTCGGTCAAAGACAACAGTTTCATTGGGCCAGCTGTCAAAAGATTTGAAAGCCTATTATTATTGAAGGTATGCGGTTTAAGGGTATCAATAGTTACAACAAGTGAATCTATGTAAGATTGGGATTAAATTTAGACAAAAAGATTCTTTATGGGCCAAATACATGCTGGGGAAATATTGTAGAGCAAACCACCCCATTTTGGTTAATAGAAACATTGGTGACTCTAAAACCTGGCTCAACATGATGAAAGTGAGAAGAGTGACTGAAGACCTTTTTTTATGGGACCTTGGACAAGGCAAAGTTAATTTATTGTTGGATCATTGGTGTCCAAAGGAGATGTTGCAACCCATTTCTATTGAACTAAATCAAAATCTCAGGGTAGCTGATTGCTGGAAAGGGGAGCAATGGTCTATGTCCAAACTTAATTCTCTACTGGATGTTTCCTCTGTTGTGAATATTTCTACTATGAAGTTAAATAAAACCATGCAGGATAAAATCAAATGGCATGCCAACTCCAATCAAAGCATCACTAAGAACTTCTATTTCAAACTCAATAGTTGGAATGATAGGCCCTGGGGAGGGGCCATTTGGAATAAATTTTTATCCCCTTTCATGTCCTTCTACTACTGGAGGATCGTCCAAAAATTAGTTCTAACTGATGACATCCTTAAGATGAAGGGCCTAAGAGGCCCATCTAGATGTTTGCTTTGCCAATCTGCTGAGGAATCAATCTCACACTTGTTCTTTGAATGTGATTTCTCACAAAATGTTTAGGGAGAGCTCACTAAGTTGCTTCTATTGAATACCCTAAATTTACATTGGTATCATTTTCACTCCTGTTGGAATAGCTGGAATGTTGCTGAGGCAGGTCCTATCCCTTTCATTGTCTCATGATTCATATGGATGCTAAGAAATCAAAACAAATTCAAGGAAGGCAAACTAACTGCTAGCCAAGTGGCGAACAACTGCATATCCTATCTGCTTAAACTAATTTAACATATGTCCTTCCCCCAGATTTTTACTATCAAAGTGGTTGATCCTACCCATTTGCCCAAAATCATCAAATTGTACTGGAAGCCTCCCTCCCAGCCATTTGTCAAGGTGAATACTGTTAGCAGTTTCTCTCATCATGGTTCAGGGGTAGCACGAGACTTTAGGAACCATGAAGGCAAGTGATTGCTATGTTTCTTTGTACCAACTATGGTTGAAGATGCTCTTGAGATTAAAATGATTGCAGTTTATTAGGCCATTAAACTGGCTTGTAAGTCTAAATGGAAGCACCTGTGGGTGGAGGTGGACTCCACAAGCTTGCTGATGCTATTAAATGGTACTGAAGCATCCTCTTGGAGACTCTCTCAATGGAAGTATAAGATTAATTCAATTAAATCCTCCTTTATGGTTCAAACTTCCTTTATATACAAGGAAGGAAATTGCCCTGCTAACTGGCTAGCTATAAGAGGCATCTCTACTGCTCAAGTACATGTCTCCTCTCTTCCCCCTTCTCCTCTTCCTTGTTTTTTAGAGGGTGACCTATTAGAGGTTCCTCATCTAATAATTGTATCTAAATCTTAAACGAAATAGAAATCCTTTTCTCAATATATATATATATATATATATAGAATGGAGTGCTAGGTTTAACTTTTTGGTTATCTCTTATACTTATGTCATCTCCAAAGTTATCAGTAAAATTATTGTGGCCCGTTTACAACCCCATTTGGATACTATCATATCTCCGAATCAATATGCTTTTATTCAGGGAAGATAAATATCTGATAACATTCTCTTAGCTCAAAAGATTATTGAGGATTTAGAAAACAAGTGTAGAGGTGAAAACTCTGTTCCGAAGCTTGACATTAAAAAATAATTTGATACTATCAGTTGGGAATTTATTTTAAGCAATTTGTGTGCTCGAGGTTTTTATACTAAATTTTGTCACATTATTCAGAGTTGGTTAAATCAAAATTACTACAGTGTACTAGTTAATGGTAAATCTTATGGGTTCTTTTTTGTCTTCTAGAGGAATTAAACAAGGAGACCCTCTTTCTCCTACTATCTTTACGCTGGCTTTTGATTACTTCTCACGCCACATGAATCAATTTCAATTGCTTCCCCCTTACACCCAATTTTCCCACAAATCTAAGCTTATGGTTATTCACTTAGTCTATGCCAATGATGCTATCATTATTCCCAATGCTAGCAAGAATACTTTTAACCTTTTGATGCAAATGTTAAAAACTTTTTTAGCTTTCCTCAGGTTTAACTTTTAACATGTCTAAATGTAAACTTTTTCTCAATAAGCATGTTGGCACTTCTATTACCACCTGGGCCGCCTCTTACAGTTCTTGTCTTGTTACCTCCCTTCCGCTTAAGTATTTTGGTGTTAACATTTTGCGGGGTAGAATGAGACAAACACAGATGGATGATGTAGTTGACAAAATAAAAGCCAAGATTAATGATTAGAATAAATCTTTCTTTTCTAATGGAGGTAGACTCACTTTACTTAGGAGTGTGCTTCACACAATCCCTTTATATGCTCTTCAAGTTTTACAGCTGAAAAAAATGCACTCTTATTACTATGGAGAGGCTTTTTAACAATTTTTTTTTTGGGCTGGAAGCAACCAAAAGAAAATCTGGTCTACTTGGGATAAAGTTTGCAAACCCATCTTTGCTAGTGGACTTGGTTTTAAGAGCCTTAACCATATTACTTAAATCAACATGTGTAAGCTTTGGTTTAAATTTTGTATGGGTAATTCTTTATGGGCTCAATTTCTTCATAAAATGTATTGCAACCAGGTCCACCCCTCATTTGTTGAATGGAAAAAAGGGGACACCAAACTTTGGAAAGCAATAATTAAAGTTAGACCCGTTGCTCAAAATTTTATTTTTTGGGAAATTGGTAAAAGGAATTTATCCTTTCGATCTGATCATCAGGTCATGGAATATTTTTCTTCTTTACCTCACTCTGTCTATGATAACAATGTGCTGGTCTCTAATTGTTGGAGGGATGGAGACTGGGATATCCCTAAGTTTAGGGCTTTGATTGGGGATAAAGTAGGGTATGTAACAAAATACCACTTCCATCTTCCTTTTCTAAAGATTATCCTTTGTGGAAATTCAATTCTCAAGCTTCCATTACTAAACTTTTGTATCAAAATATGCATGTTCTTACCGGTGGGCTAAATATCTCTAGAATGCTCTCTTATCCCCCTCTATGTCTTTTTTCCTTTGGAGATATTTTATTATGCTTCTGCCATTGGAAAAAATTCTTAAATTTAAAGGTTAGTGTATGGCTTCAGAATGTTATATTTTGAAATGTGAAACCAAATCAACTTCACATATTTTCTTTGATTGCCAAATTGCACGTCTTGTTAGGCATGAGGTTGGGCTATATTTTGGCATTACTTGGTTTAACTCAAATGGATATTTCGACTTGGAATATTTATTTCTTGCTTGGAAAGTTGCACCTTTATACCAGGGTAAGCTTGAATCATTTCCTCTGGTTATATTGTGGTTCATCTGGAATGCAAGAAATGCTTATAAGTTTGAGAAGCTCCCTCGCACACCTACTTTTACCACCACTTTTATTATTGCTTATTTTTGTAAAGTCTCTCGACACTTTTTTGGTTCACACTTTTTACCCACCAAGGGGTAGGAAGGCCTCTTTGATTAGGTGGCAACCCCCCTCAGTTGATTGGGTTAAATTGAATGTGGATGGTAGCTAGACTGTTGATGGTGCTAGGACAAGAGGCATTTTTTGTGATAATTGGGGCCGCTGTCTTTGTTTCTTTGCATCCCCAGTTTGTGCTTCTACACCATTAGAAGCTGAATGCTTTTCTATTTGGTACGCTTTACAATTGCTGTAATTTTTCATTTCAAGAAGATATATATTGAGTTCGATTCACTTGCTATTGTTAATATTTTCAACAAGGTCTCTCCTCCTTATTTGGAATGTTCTTTGCCTGCTGAATATTATTCAGGACTACATTAAAAAGCATCATATGAATATACAAATGCATTTTATTTTTAGGGAATGTAATTCCCCTGCCGATTGGCTTGCTAAACAAGGGTTAAAAAAGGTCTTGGTGAGCCTTTTAGCCTCACCTCAATTACAAGTTCTCCTAAAAGGGGATTTGCTTGATGTGCCTTATATTAGAAGATAAAATATCTTCACGTCTTTGGGTTTTATGGTCCATTTATGTCTCTTTATTATATGTGATTTCATGCTTATCATGTTGTCGTGGTTACTTCTTCCTGTTTCCACCTCACATCATTTTTTTGAATCCTGTAGTGGTTTGGGGATGGACCTGTTTGATTCCCATAACCCTATTACTTATGTTATGGTGTGTAGGACTTTAAAGCTTATGGAACATTTGGTTTTGGATCCAGACTTTCTATTTTCTCTTACTTACGTGGACCACCTCTTTGAGTTTATGGAGGCCCTTATCAGGATATCTTCTGCTGCTTATTCTTACATTTTATAGATGCTTCAACTATTCCACATCAAGTCACCTAGTTCAAAATTTTGGGTGTTTAGTTTTTTCTCTATTTTGGTTTCCTTTCTATGTTTGAGAAAATTTTGGGACACTTGTACTTTTTTGGATAATTTTACTTTGTGCTCTTTACTTTTTGGGTGGAGTTGTCATCTGGTTAGAGGAGCCCTTAGGATCCTTTGTATTTCATTTTCTTTTAGATGGGGATCCTCTTTTCCGTCCCTATTTTGTAACCCCCTTTTATATTAATGTGTAGGGAGCCACGAATCACTCTTTTATTAAAAAAAGTATAATGGATTGCTAGGGGCTAGGGTTTCAGTCTGGTGATTTTCAGGCGATCTATGGCTTCCTCCTCTTTGGCCGATGAGAGCTTTCTAATTCTCCTTCTCCTCTTCTTTCTTTCTTTTTCTCTTTTTTGTTTTGTTCTTCTAAGGAAAGGAATTATGTTGAGGCTGTTGCTGGAGGCTCAACCATGGGTTCTGCGAGACATTCTTATTTTTTTCTGCAAGCTTTCCATGAGGCTATCAAAGTAGGTGGGAACTATACTTTTATTAAAAAACTTGGCCGGAAAAATGATAAACCTGCCCTTTATCTCATTGATGAGGAAACTAATATCCTAGCTTTATCTTGTTGTTTTACTCTTGTGGTTAGGTTTTTATATGGGCATCCAAAATTGGAGGTGATAAGGAAGGAGTTTGATTCATTGAAGCTCACCTGAAGTTGTAAAATTGGTCATTTGGACGGGAGGCGCGTTCTTATTCAATTTATCAATGATGTTGATTATATGCAACTCTTTGCTACAAAATTTCTTAAGATTGACAACCATTTCATGATCCGAAAGCAGAATCTTCTATAATCCCCGTTTTGATTAAATTTCCTGGCTTAAAGGTTCACCTCTTTAATTATGTAACTCTCTACTCTTTGGTCAAAGACTTTGGTAAACCTCGTAGAGTTGACAACCCCACTTTTGAGCTCACTCAGCCTTCAGATGTCTGTGTTATTGTGGAATGGGATGTTACACAACTTTACCTTGATGAAATTTGGATAGGCTCTATTCATAAGGGCTACTGGCAGCCTGCTCTTATGGGGGAACATCCTCATTACTGTTCACATTAATGTATTTTTGGGCAAGATGCCTCTTGTTACAAACTGCATCCTCATTTCAAACCTAGTAACTAAAATTCCTCAACTAAATAAAATATCTAACTTGCGGGTTGAACAAGTGACTAAACAAGTGAATGTAGTACTTGCAGACATTTCACCTAGTCCAATTATTAATCCTTCCCCCCATCAAGTTGTTGCTGGTACTGGGGCTATTTTTGTGGATGAAGTTCCTCCTCCAGGAAATCCTTCTAAATCTATTGGAGATACTTTGATTCCCTCTCCCTCCCAACCTCATGTTTCCCCCACCTGATGATGACCCCCTCCCCTTTATGTTGAATCTCCCGAGCCTACTATACATCAACATTATGAAAAAACTAAGAATATTGTAGAGACATTGCTTCATATAACTTCACCTAATTCTAATCCTATTGGCAATGCTGAGGCAACTCAACTCTTAGATCCCATTACTGAAGCTACAAATACTTTGGAATCTGAATGGATTGTCCAAAATCTAGTAGGACAAGAGGCAGGAAAAAATCAGAGCTCTCACAATTGCAAACCTCAAACATAATAGAAATCACTTATCATTCTGATGGAAAGCACTTACACTATCCCCTTAGGATTACCAGAAGAGGAGGGTTTAGCCACCATGTTTAACATCTTGGTGTGGAACATTAGGGGAGTGGCGAACCCCCACGCCTTTAATAGGTTAAAATATTTATGTAGGGTCCATAAACCAGACATTTTTGCTATACTGGAACCTTTGATGTTTGTTCATAAGGATAACATTGTTGAAAAATTCAAAAACTACCTACACTACACCAATAAGAACAATAAAATTTGGCTTTATTGGAAAAGGGTATTACAGCTAAACATTGTTGATGATGATATGCAATATCTTTTAGTGTATTATAATTTGGAGGAGTTCCATGGGTGGGTGACCTTTGTTTATGCAAGTTCTTTATTATAAGATAAATTTTTTACTTGGCAAAAGCATATCCATATGGGTGATTCTATTAGTGAGAATTGGTTTGTTGGAGGTGATCTTAGCACGAACATGTCCCCTTTGAAGAAAAGAGGTGATGTAGAGCTGATTCTAGCCTTATCACTCATTTCTGTGAGCATATTACAGAAGTTGGTCTTTTTGATTTGGGTTTCTCCAGTTCTCCTTATACTTGCAGGAGAGGCCTTCATATGCAAAGGCTGGATAGATTTTAGAGGAATTCTTCACTTCATGAATATTATAATATTTCCCATGTACAACACCTTAATCATGCTGCTTCTGACCATAATCCTATCCTGCTTACTTTGGCTTTTTACACTAAACCAGCTCATTCTCATTTTAGATTCTTAAATGTTTAGACCTCTCATCATTCCTTTTTGAGCTTGATTAAATAGTTTTGCAGTACTGAGATGTGTGGCAGCCCATGGTTTGTTCTTTGGCAGTTGCATAAAAAAGTGATAGCTAGTTTAAAAAAATAGAATGTTGATGTCTTTGGTAATGCCCATTCTAGAGTTCTATAGGCACAGCTATAGTTGGAATAGCTGGAATCACAGGTTATTTGTACTCCTTCTCTTGTTGATAAGGTGGCTGAGGCTCATCACAAGCTTCTTGAGGAGATTTTAGTTGAAGAAGATTTCTTAAGGCAAAAGGCTAATGATGCGCACTTTTCCAATGGGGATCGTAATACCAAATATTTGCATGCTACCATCAAGCATAGAAGGAATATGAATTCTATCAATAAAATAGTCATTACAGATAGTGTTGTGTTACTGATGTTGATCAAATTGGCTCTAATGCTGCTGATTATTTTACTACTCTTTATGCAGATGTTGTTTAGGTCTTATCACTGGATTCTGAGCTCTTTGATGCAGAAAGAGAGCTTGTGGAATCTCTCTCCATATCTGATCCTGCTACTGAATCTAAAATTTTCTCTGCTTTTAAAGTTATCCACTTCATTAAGGCCCCTGAACCAATGGTTTTACTTCACTTTCTACATTAGTTGTTGGGACATCCTTAAAATGAGGTGATTTTGGCCATACAAAGTTTTTTTCAAGGAGAAGACTCAGGTAAATTTATTCACTCCTGCCAAGATTGTTTTAAATGCTAAAACTACTGATAAAACTCATTGGAAAAATTTTTGACCCATCTCCCTCATTTCTGTTGTATCCAAAGTAATAAGTAAATTTCTTTTGGCTCATTTACAACCTCATCTTTCCACCATTATTTCCCCTCAACAATGAGCTTTTTTAAACATGGAGAAATTACTGACAAGATTTTATTAGCTCAAGAAATTATAACTTGATAGGAAATACAGGGGTGGCAATATGATTGTTAAGATGGACATAAAAAGGCTTTTGATATAATCAATTGAGATTTTATCATGAATGTTCTAGTTGCTAGATGTTTCAGTGCTAGTTTCTGCATGCTTATTAAGAGATGATTATCTAACAAACATTACAGTGTGCTGGTTAATGGTAACTCATATGGCTTTTTCTCTGCAAACAGCGGTATTAAGTAGGGAGATCCTCGATCCCCTATTATCTTTATTATTACTTTTGATTATTTCTCTAGACTGCTCAATTGTTTTCAATTCCCACATCCTCACACTGAGTTCTCTTGTAAGGCTAAGATGTTGGTTTCTCACATAGCTTATGTAGATGATGTTATCATTTTTGTTAATGCCTCCAAATTAACCATTAAAAGTTTAGTGCTGATTTTAAAGGATTTTCAAAATTGTTCTATTTTGGCTTTTAATAATGAGAAATGCCAACTTTACTTTAGCAAGAAAGTCAGGATTTTTACTATAAATTGGGGAATTTCTTATTCTGGTTATTATTTATTCTCTCTCCCTTTAAAATACCTTGGGGTTAATCTGCTTAGGGAAAAGAAAAAAGTAAATTCAAATTGATGATCTCATTGACAAAATTAAACATTAAATTTCAAATTGGAGGATTGTCTTTCTTTCAACTGGGAGTAGGCTGACCCTCTTTTCTAGTGCTCTTCAAAGTATACAACTTTATGCTTTATAAGTGTTCAACCCTAAAAAAAGTGCCCTGAAAGTTTTGGAATGACTTTTCGAAAAAATCCCTTAGGCTGGGAGTGGATCTAAGAAAATTTGGGCTTCTTGGCATAAATTTTGCAAGCCTAAAAAATCTAGGGGTTTTGGTTTCAAAACTTTGCAACAAACAGTGAAAGTTAACATGTGCAAACTTTGGTTTAAGTTCAGATAGGGTCATGTCTTTATGGCTTCTTTTATGCATCATAAATACTTTTCTTCTACCCACCATTCCCAAGTGACATGGAAGGTGGGAGACTCTAGGATTTGGAAGGCTATTTTGAATGCCAGATTAATTGCAAGCAATTTTATTTTTTAGGATCTTTGTGAGGGGAACCTCTCATTTTAGAAGGATAATTGAGGTATGCCTACTCTTTTCAATCACACATATCCATCTCATACTAACCATTTACTTGTTTCTGTTTTTTGTACACAAAGAGATTGGGATTTTTCTAAGCTGTGCACTTTGGTTGGTTAACTAAATGTTGTGCATATCTCTAAAATCCTAACTCAGCCTATCCATAGAGACTATCTTGTTTGGCAGAAGAATTTCTCTCAATATATTTGTAAAATGATCTATGAAAAGTTGCATTCTTATCCTACTTGGTTTTGGCATAAATTTTTCTCTCCCTTGATCTCATTCTTCCTCTGGTGTTATTTTTCTTCCTTGCTTCCATTAGATGATATTATGAAAATTAAGGATTTAAGATTAGCTTCTATGCGCCCTTTACGCATGAATTCAAAGGAAGGCTATAGACACATATTTTTATAATGTGTTTTTTCTAGTAATGTATGGAATCGATTGGGCTCACATTATGCTATTTCCTGAACTCATGGCGGACCTTTGATTAATTATTTGTGGGAATGGAAGACCTATGCTGGCTTTGGGGGAACGCTCTTATCATTCCCATTGGTGGTACTCTGGTTTCTTTGGTCTGCTAGGAACAGTCATAAACTTTCTAGCTCTCTCCCTACTCCCATTTCTTCATCTTATATCCTGACCTATTTCTCTATGTCTCTAACGACCTCTACTACTGTTAAATTTTTTGATAGGAGGACAAGGCTCCCTTTGTTAGTGAGATAGAGGCCTCCTCCTCATGGTTGGGTAATGTCAATGTTGATGGTAGTTGGAATGATATATCTGCTGGTGTGGGTGGAATTTTTAGAGATCATATGGGATATTATTTATGTTATTTTTTCCCCTTTTGCTTCCATGACCCCCTTATTGGCAGAATGTTGGGAGGTTTTCTTTGCATTAAAAATGGCTAAATCTTTCAAGTTTACTTTGCTTAGTGCTGAAACTGACTCTAACTTGCTTTATTATATGTTAGTGGGTGCGTCTCCTCGCCATTGGAATCTTATCTGCATGCTAATAAGAATTCAAGATTTTAATGTTAAAGAAAACTTGGTTGTGCATTAGAGTTTTATTCATAGAGAGGGAAATTCACCTGTTTACTGGTTATCTATGCATGCAGGTGATGTGCCACAGGTGGGTTTATACCCACCTTCCCCTATTTGGCCCTTGCTTACTGGAGATTCGTTGGACATGCCTCATGTTAAACATTAACTTACACTTATTTTGTACATGCATTTCTAGCTGCTGCATGTTTTGTTTGTGGATTTGAGAGTTTAGAACTTGTGGACTGAGGTACTGGGTGGTACTTTGGTTGAGACTGCTAGACTATGTTGTGCCACTATTTCCTGGTTTTGAATCTTGGCTGGATGTTTCATTGTTTCTTCCAACTCTTATTCAAGCATATCGACCTGTTATTCTATTTTGGCTTTTTTAGGACTTCTTCCAGGTGTTCTTATTCTCCCTATTGTAGGGGGGACATTTTCACTACTGCTCCCTTCTTGGATGTTTTGGGTAGCTGGTCACCTGCTGCATTACCGTTCTCCTTCTGATGCACTCTTCACTCAAGCATATGCCTCCTCTAGTTGCTTCTACTTTTAGCTCCTCTGTTGCACTCTGAATCAGTACATTTTTCCTTCAGTTGGTTTTCCTTTTGTTACACTCTTTGGGGGTTCTTTTTTTTTTCAGGTATACTTATATATCTTGTTGTACATGTATTTTTTTGGATATTTTTTGTTGCGTGCGTTGTACATTGGAAGGTGGAACCCCTAGGAGTGAGTCATTATTGTATTTTAGGGATCCTCCTCCCATCCCACCTTTTTATACCTTGCTTTAATTATTAACACGTAGGGAGCCACAAGTGCTCTTTCCTAAAAAGAAAGATAATATATATACATATATATATATATATATACACACATACATATATTTAAAAAGAAGAGGAATCTATTCATGTAAAATCCATTTACATATTCTAGGGTCAGGGAGATTTAAAAGGACCCCACCCAAAACAATAGCAAGAGAGGAGGAAGGGGCTTTTGAAATAAGAGTAGAGTTAGAAGCATTCCCTAACATGGCCAGCCAGTTTTCTGGGAAATTGCACTCTCCTTAAATAAAAGTAAATTTGATAGAAGAAGGTATCTGAAGTGCCTTAATCATCCTAAGCCAGTGAGCAATATGTCGGGGATGAGAATCCTCAACAGTGAGAGCCCTCAGAAGTAAGTAAAAATCTATCTCCACCTATAATAGTTTAAAAGACTGCAGCCACCTCTACTTCGAAAGAATCTTTAACAGAAAGTGTTGAGTAGAAAAAAAGGAGGCACCTACCAGCATGGTCCCTGAAAAGTACCCCCAATGCAAGCACCTTCTTTACATTAACTTCCATCAGTGTTAGCCTTAATGAAAGGGGGGGTTGGTCTCAGCCAAAGAACCTATGTGACTTCATATTTGGGGGAGCCACAAGCCAGGAAGAAGTGTAGACGTTCAGGAGTTTCTTATAGGAGATCAGTTTGAGGAAGAATGTCCTACTATTGGCAGTAACCTTCAAAGAAGAAGTGGCTGATTTGTTGCAACTGTGGTAGCCCTTTGAAGCTCAGACCACAACAATAAAAGGGTTGGGAACTTTTTGCCAACTAGCCCAATGGAGTTTCTTTCTTTCCCCGAACCATAAAAACCAGTTGAAACATTTCTCTATATGTAGCTAAGTACTTTTCTTCACCCAGACATCTATAAAATATAGTGTGGAAAAGTTTTTAGGATGTTCTTCAAAAGTGTAACTCTACCCTCATTGGAAAGGAATGAATTTGTCGAGCAGTTGAGTTGGGCATCAATCTTGGTAATAACATTGTCTAACTAAACCCACTTTACCCTTTGTTTGATGAGAGGGTGTTGACCTCACTTTTGGTTGAGGTCTAGAAACTTTCTTTAGTAGCCTAGGTCTAGCCATAGGACTTTCCTATTGACTAGTCTTAGAAAATTAGAAAAGGTACCCCCACCATTAGAAATTCAAAACTTTTCTTTTTAGGCAACTTGAAATTCCACATATTGATCTTAACCTCTAGTATTAGTAGGTAAGATCATTATAAGAGAATTCAAGAAGAATCCCTATAGGATTACTTGGCTTTAAGGTTGACCCTGGGTGTTGACTTGGAACTAGGGTGATAAGATCATTATAAGAGAATTCAAGAAAAATCCCTATAGAATTACTTGGCTTTAGGGTCACATTATAAGAGAATTTAAGAAGAATCCCTATAGGATTACTTGGCTTTAGGGTTGACCTTGGAGATCATTATAAGAGAATTCAAGAAGAATCCCTATAGGATTACTTGGCTTTAGGATTGACCCGGGGTGTTGACTTGGAACTAGAGTACACCATATTATCACAGTACATTAACCCATGGTTCATTTAGAACGGATATCTATCCAATTCTATGTGAAATGCCTAACTTGGTCTTTTGCCCCGAGGCACCTCCAAATTACCTAACTACCCTTGGGACCCAAATTTGGCTAAAATTCCCAAATTTTGCCAAATTACCCAAAATTGATCAAAACCCATTTCAAACACCTTAAATACATCCAAATTTGTCAAAATTTCCAAAAAA
>JXCR01139931.1:129507-140591 GCA_002079205.1 Phalaenopsis hybrid cultivar | reverse complement strand
TTGACAAATTATGAAAGTTTGGACCCTTAGAGGCAAAATTGTAATTTTGAATATTTTGGCCTTAATGAACATTTAGGCTTAATCAAAATGGGACATGGGTAACTTCTGATATTAATTAACTCATTTGATGATTTGCAATAAAAAACGGGCTTAATTGGTAGAAACTCATTTCACTTCGCTAAATCATAAGATAATTCCCATAATTATTAAAATTTTGGAAACTTCATTATCATAAAATGACTTTTGAATTTAGGGGTATAACTTTGGAGATCAATGATTTCATACCCTTTTAAATGATCTTGATAATGATCATTTAAAGTTTTAAATCTTTTCAAAATTAATACACATATTTAATGCACTCACTTAGGTCTTAAGGACTTAGTGGTGAACTTAAGTTGAAATCCACATGCTAAAAGACATCAATATAAAATATAAAATTTCACTTAGGAAACCTTAGTGGTGAACTTAGTGGTGAACTTAGCCTTATAAAATTGCACTTAACTTAGTGGTGAACTTAGTGGTGAACTTAGGAAAATNATAATATTATCCTTAAAATTTAAGGACACCCAATATACAACATAGAGTTAGGAAGATTTCCATNATGAAGCATATGATAATGCAAAAATCTATAAAGAAAAAATGAAAATATGACATGATCGGATGATTATTCAGAAGAAATTTGAACCTGGACAAGAAGTTCTATTATATAATACAAGACTAAGATTGTTTCTAGGAAAACTGAAATCCAGATGGTTAGGACCATTTAAAGTTATTAAAGTCTATCATTATGTAACTATTGCTATTAAAGATCCTAACACTGGAAAGGTATTTAAAGTTAGTGGGCATAATCTGAAACATTATCATGATGGGCACATACCTCTATTTAAAGAAGTTTTAATTTTAAGTCAACCCAACTAAAAAAATAGTGTACCGAGCTGATGATGTTAAACCAAGCGCTTTGTGGGAGGCAACCCATACATAAATGTCTATGTATTACTATTTTGTTTGATAAGTATCTTACATAAATGGGAAGTTCTGTGTTACACTACTGTTGTGGTTGTTGTGCCTGTAGTAAAGGAATTTTATGCAAATCTACATGAAATTACCCAAGGAGTTGTCTTCGTACGAGGTAAGGCTGTACCATTTACTCCTGCGTTGATTAATGAATTGTATATGATAGAAAATGTTTCAAACTGTCATTATACAAATTTCATTCCTACGCGAGATTTGATGCAAGATGTTTATAATTCTCTGACGGTTGAAAGTGATATGTGGGAAGTACGAGGTGAAGGATATATTAGTTTTCCTGCTTCATCACTTAATCAAATTTTGAAGTAATGGCATTTCTTTATTTGTGCAAAATTACTCCCTACTATGAAGATTAATAGAGTCACCAAGAAAAGTGTTATTTTAAACTACTGTATTCAAATGGAAAAACCAGTTGATATAGGATCAATCATATTTAAATTTGTTATGGGTATCATTATGAATGGGTCAATTTATGAACTTGGGCATCCTTCTACATTTTTTTTTTATTTGCAGTCAATTCCAAGTGCTACATGAAAGTTGGGAAAAAGTTTTACTACCATGGGAGCTCATGATCCCTACTGATGATCAGTATGTTGGTAATGGAAATGAAACACTAAATGCTATTATGGATCATTCTTCACATGCTTCAACTCTATTAATACCACCAACAGTAGGAAGTTCGCTTGCTTTGGAGAAGAAATTAAAGAAAATTGAAAGGGAACTTCAGATTATTATGAATGCAGTGGGAGATCTTAAGAACCTTTTTTATCACCTTGATTGAAGAATGAAAGAAAATTTTGATCATACTGAAACTTTTGAAATATGATTAGTTCGGATGTTTAAAGAAAATGGGTGGATCGAAGAAAATTGTACGGATCCATTCCTGTACCGATCCTTCTACAACCTATATGTTCGTTATCAATCCATGGGAGATATTAGAGGAGGTGAAAGCACTGAAGATGAAGCAGAATGATGAGTTTCAACTCCGTACTTAATTTACATCTTAAATAATTATTAATCTTAAATTGTATTTTCATATATAAAAGTTAGTTTGTTGTTGTTTGTGAAAATGATTTTTTTGTGAATGTTTATTTATGAATTATTGTTAGATAAAAATTTGTGTTAAAAAATACTAAAAAAATTTTGGAGTAAATTAAAAGGAATTTGAAAATTTGAAAAAAAAAACAAAATAGTGAATCTCGGGCCTTCAGCGCCGACGACGCTGGCATGTGCGCAGACGGTGCCTTCGACCCGAGAGCAGTAATAACCCCTTTAACTCACAATTTTCACCGCAAAACCCCCATTTTTACCTCTAAAGTCACCTTCAACCTTCAGTTTTCACAGCTAGGGCTTGATTTTGGGCGGATTTGAGGTGATTTATAGGCAAAGGAACTTTGGATTTCATTTTCTCTAGGTAAGAGCTACACTTTAAAGTAAAATTTTTTTTCTCACCAAAGACTTTTCTCATATTGCCTAGATCCGAAAGTTTTGGGGTTTTTTTTTGAGAGATTTTGAGAAAATTCTTTGGGGAAAAACTTTTACTTAGTTGATTTAAGTTTAAAGTGCTTTACGTTTTGATTTTTAAAATTTTGGAATTTATTTGGATTTTAATCAATTTTTTCTAGATTTCTTATGACACCTAGATCAAGCAAAAGAAAAATAGAATATGACGAGCAAAAGTTTGTAGCTTTAGAACTAGTGCTCATTTTCATAATCTTCGAGAAAATAAGAAAGTGATTCCAGATCGAGGTTTCAAAAATTTGGGAGAAGTTGAACGATTGATTATCGCTCGGTAGTGGAAAAACTTTAGCTATTTTACTGCCGATGTGATAGCTGGGATAGTTATGAAATTTTATGTCAAATTTCCGGAGGCTTCTGATGATTTTGTTTTTGTTCAAGGAAAAAGGGTGGATTTTACTCCAAGAAAATAAATGAGTTTTATTAGATGGAAGATGTTTATCGATGTCAGTATCATTCATTTTCTACTACAAATGAGGCCTTAGATGAGGTTATTTCTTTTCTGACTGGTGAGAAGGGGGCTTGGAAAGTAAAAAATGGAGTTAAAGTCAACTTCCCCTTCCTATGTTAAATGTAGTATCTAAGGCATGACATTATTTTATTTCTGGGAGGATGATTCTAACAACCATCATAGTGAAGTGACCATGGATAGAGCTATCATGAAGTACTGTATTCAATAAGTGATGGATATAAATGTAGGCTCTATAATTTATATGAGCACTCGATCTGTTGCTCTAGGAGAGACCACTGGTGGATTGGCACGCTTTGTTCTCATTTATACACTTTGTGAGCATGCAAGGGTTGATTTCAGACCTGATAAGGAGAGGATTGAGCCTCAAAGACTGATTGGGCCTGCAAACATTAAGACTTATGAGTCTCATGTTGATTGAAGATCTGGAAGTAAGGTCAGGGATATTCTTTCTACTTTTAGGACCATTACTTTTAGTAAGACAACTTCAAGTGACCCCAGTAACAGGGAGTTATTGGACCATATGATGATTTAGCAGGGAGATATTTTGAGGATGGATCATAGGATGCAGAACATGGAGGTCAAAAATGCTCATACAGATGATCTGATTTGCCAGAAGTTTGAATATGATGCTGCTTATGATGATGCTTTAGTGAAATACCTAAGGGGTGATCATACAGTTCAGTTCACTATTCACCATGTTTAAAGTTCACATCAGCAGCAGAAGTTAAATGATAATGATGAAGAAGATGATGATTGGTGATCTTTTTGTTTGTTTGTTTGTTTGTGTTTTACTTTGTAATTTTATTATTTTTTTTATGATATTGTTGAGACTCTGTTGTTATGTTGTAATGTGAAACTGTAATGTGTAAAATTGTTTTCATTTTTAGAATTTAGTTTAATTCTGTTGTTAGTTTGAGCACTTTGTTATATGTATTGTAATTAACTCTTTCTCAGCAAATTTTATATATATTTAGTTTGAATTTTCTTTATGCATTTAATTCTTCTTTCACCCTTTTATTTTTAAAGTTCTTCATGTAAATCTTTAAAAAAATTTTAAGTTTGGGGGGGGGGGAGAAAAACTATTTAAAAAAAAAAGAGAACTTAATTTTATTTTTCCTCACTTAACTATTTTTTCAAAAATTTTAAATTTAACATGACCTTTGGTATTAGGGGTTAACTTTGGATAACTATATTTATTTTTCTAAATATATAGTAAATTTAAGTAAAAAATTTTCAATAATAAAGGTTATTTATAGAGACTAAGATATTTGGTAAAAGAGAATAAGACTATGTTTTCTACTTTAAGTAAAGGAATTTGTATTTTTAAAGTATTCAAAATCTTAAAAGATTCATGTAAAAAGAAAAAGAATTAAACTTTATGTAATTTTTTTAAGTAAATATAAATTTGTTAAGTGAGGAAATGTAAAAAGTTTTTAACTTTAAGAAGAGGATAGTGAAGTTCAAAATCATTAAAGGCTATCCAGATATAGTAATCCTCACATATATTAAAAAAAGAAGAAGAAAGAAAAGAAAAAGGGGATTAAAAATGATTCTGAAAAGTAAAGAAAAAAAGAAAAGATATGTGGGGAGAAGCTTGACGAGATGCCTAATTAAAAATTGGTTTCACTTGAATCAACTTATGGAAAAAAAAACTTAGACACATTTTCTAAACTTTTTATTTTAGCATTAGGTTAATGATTAATAAATTTTTATGAAGTTCTTTTTCATATGAATTTTCTAAGTGACTTTAATATGACAAATTGTAATTTTTCTTAAAGGAAATAAAGGACCATAAATCTTAGACTTAATTACTGAATATCGTAGCACCTTTAGTATTAACTAGAGTTATTTTGAGTTTTTCTTAACCTATACTATTATGTTCAGAGAACTTAAATATGAAAGTCTAGAAGTTAAATTCTTTATCATAAGTCATATTTTTATGTAGTAGAAGAGTTACTTGAGGACAAGTAACATGTAAGTTTGGGAGATTTTGATACACCGAAAATATATGCATTTTTAGACCCATATTTTATAATTATTTTTGGTGATATTGTACCCTAATGGAAGGTATTTTGATGTTTTTTTGCAGGTTATTGATTTTTAGGACTTAAAGCAAAAATAAAGCAAAAATGATGGAATTTGGAGTCAAAATGACATTTTTGAAGAAGTACTCAGCACCGGTCGCGCTAAGGGTAGTGCCGACCGTGCAGAACAACAAAACAGCTCAAATTTTTACGTAGCGCCGAGGACACCAAACTAGTGCTGACGGCACCAAAGGCGGTTCATCCCCCGATTCTAGAAGGTTTGATGTATTTGGACAATTTTTGAAGAGTTTTTGGAGGCACCTCTTGGAGAACCAACCTTAGGCTTTATTTGGGGCAGAAATTCATCACGAAATGGACTCCTTTTCACTCCAAAACGTTTCACCATGCTCCATTTTTGTCATTCCTCATAATCCATCTTTAATGCACCACCATATTGGAGTTCATTAATGATTTTCTTTTATATTTTAGAGCATGTGTGGTGAGATTTAGTGTGAAACTTTCTAAAAGAGTGTTGGAGAAGGAGAAAAGCGAGAGATATCTTCTTCCTACATTTCTAAGGAAAGGCTACAAAGGATTTGTTTTGAGAATGAGTTTCAGATAAGTTTTGTTTGTTTATTAGTGTTGCATGAACTTTCTTTTATATATAGAATTTGTGTTTTTTTGTGTCTTTCTCATAAAGTCTGAGTAGTTCCCTCTATCTTTCCCCCTACTATGAGATATGGTGAAATGAAGAGATAATATGATGTGCTAATATTAAAATATAAAATAAATTGTGATGAGTTTGCAACTCCAAACTTAATTTACATTTTGATCTGGCCAATTGAATTGTTAAAAAATGTTGTGAAACATATGATCCGGGAATGGAGAATGAGTTATACAATAGAGTGAGGATCACATTTGATTTCATGGAGGAGAAATATGTTCATGGAATTAAGTGCAAATAAAAAGGGAAATATTCTTATTTAGGTGTAGAATTGGAGAATCTTAATTCATTCTTAGTGTTTAAAAACTAAAGTGAGAGTTAGCCTTTAGTACAAGGGAAGTGAGAGCTCTGAAGTGGGAGTCGATATCCTTCTAGCCTAGCCACGGATTTAGGGACTAAACCTAGGATTAGCTAATGATTTTCTATGCACTGTATCAGGGTAGAGAATTATAATTGCTCCTATTTGGCACAATATATATTATAAACATTTATCTCTTCTCATTTCACCAGAACCTCATTGTAGTGGGAAGGATGCTTTTTCACATAAGAAATCTTCATTACATAAACATCGTTAGTAGATTAGTATTTACTTTTAAACTTTGCATTTTTGTTTTGTTAATAGTTAAGTACTTTAGTTTTGATAACATCTCAACATTCAAAATTAGTAACAGTGATTTCGTTTGATTTTCTATAAATTTCCTAGTAAAACTTATCATTACCATTTCAACCTTCCCTGTGGGATCAATATTTGGGGCTTATATAAGAAGTCCTTTATTACTTGATAACGATATGTATACTTACTTAGAATATCATTATTAATTTCCTATAACTACATATATTTTACACAACTTACTTTTCATACAAGGATCAAATTTTTGGCATTCTAGTGGTGTCAACTTCATAAATCCTTACATATAAAAAAATCAGGATAAGATATCGGCTGCCACTCTAGAGCTCTCACTACTCCCTCACTTAAGTGCTAACAACCTCGCATTTGTTTCTAATCAATTTGACCAAATTGAGAATTTTAGTTTTTCACCTTAAAATCTCTAATTTTGCGTCCAACAAAGTATATTTTCTTATTTATTTGCACCTAACTGCATGGATGAAATCCTCTCTCATAGAATCAAATGAGATTCTCCCCATGTTGTAGAAATCATAGCCTTTTTGGAACAATATATCTCAACACATTTTAATATTCAACTGCTCAGATTGAGAAGTAAATGAAGATCGAAGTTCAAATCAAAACATATTTTTGATATTCAAGACCGTATAAAACAAAATCAATTCTTCACACAACCATATCTCAAAGTTGGGAGAAAGATAAAAAAGATTACTTAGAATTCATAAAAATGATATGAAAAAACACAGATTTCATATATAAAAATAAGTTTACAAAACAAAAAAATAAAAGAACACAACTTATCTCACAATCCATCTCAAGCAAATCCGTAGAAGTTCTTTTCAAACACTTTCCCTCTTTACAAGCACTCTCAATTCTCTCTTAGAAGTGTATGAAGAAAAAATCTCTCACCTTCCCTCTCCTCGAACAATCCTTGAAGAAAATCTCTAAGCCCTTCACTTTCTTTCTCTCTCTCTTACTCACACCTCTCTTCTTCTCTTCACGCCACCACCATGCTTGCCCTAGACTTTCCTCTCTTTTATTAGAGTACATCTCCCTCTAAAATTAATTCAAAATTGCCTCCAAAATTCTTTCCAAAAGTCAACTCTTTTGAATTCAAAAGACATGTCTGTTGAACCAAGAGACATATCCCTTCACAAAAGAATCTTCCAAAGTGTCTAGATACATTGAATCACTCAATGAGGGTGTTTAGAATAAGTTTCCCTTTCAAAATTCACATAAATTTTTTCTTGAACCACCTTAATCTGCAAATTTTTTTCTCTAGCGCTTCAGGCGCTAGTTCTAGCGCTTCAGGCACTAGTTCTAGCGCTTCAGGTGCCAACATGCTTAAGTCTGCATTGTTCTGGGTTTTATCGCTTCAGATGCCAAATCTAGAGCATCAAGCGCACGTGTTGACCTCACTTTTGGTTGAGGTCTAGAAACTTTTTTAGTAACCTAGGTCTAGTCATAGGACTTTCCTATTGACTAGTCTTAGAAAACTAGAAAAGGTACCCTCACCATTAGAAACTCAAAACTCTTCTCTTTACTTAACTTGAAGTTCTACATATTGGTGCTAACCTCTAGCACTTAGTAGGTAAGATCATTATGAGAGAACTCAAGGTGAGTTCCTATAGCTACTTGGCCTTAGGATTGACCCTGGGTGTTGGTTTGGAACTAAGGTATACAATACCCTCACAATACCCTCACCATACCCTCACCATACCCTCACAATACACTGGCTAAGACCAAAACATAAGGACCCAAAATAGGGATTTTATTGATCCATGGTTCATTTAGAATGGATATCTATCCAATTCTACTTGAAATGCTCATCTTGGCCTCAAGTTACCTAACTGCCCCTAGGATCCCAATTTTGGTTAAATGACCAAATCACATCAATTGGACTTATAACCATGCCAATTGACCCAAAGAAATGTTGTATTTGCTTCATAGTAATATTTTACATCAAATTTGACCATAAATTTGCATTGGTAAAACCTTTTGATCATCCAATTTGGTCTAAATCCAAAACCCCAAATTAGCCCCAATATTGGCTAAAACCCCAAATCTCAACAATTGAATGTCATAAACCTCAAATTGGCATCCAATTTTTTTTTTTAAATCCTTTGTGAGGTCATTTTAATTTGAGCTTAGTCCAAAGCTAGCTCAAGTTTGACCAAAATTAGCCCCATATGCCTAATTTAGGTCTAAATCCAAATTTCAACAAAATCAACTAAATTCACTACCAAATTGATTTCAAAATGACTTTCATCCTTCAAAAAAGTTGTTCATCANTCCCAATAGAAAATAGTGGTGCCGGGACGACGGAACCGTAGGATCTTGACCGGTGTCACTTTAATGAACTTTATATGCCCATAATAAAATTTAAAGAACTTTAACCATAGGGTCACCTGATTTGATATTATAATTTAATTATGGAACTCATTAAGTTGAGTTTAGTAAGTTCATTTGGACTAAGTGATTCCAATAGACTTAGTGGTGCCGGGACGATGGAACCGTGGGATCTTGACCGGTGTCGCTTTAATCAACTTTAATGTGCCCATAATAAAATTTAAAGAACTTTAACCATAGGGTCACCTGATTTGACATTATAACCAAATAACCTAGCATAATAAAAATTTAAAGAACTTTAACCATAGGGTCATCTGATTTGACATTATAACCAAATGTCATAATAAAATTTAAAGAACTTTAACTATAGGGTCACCTGATTTGACATTATAACCAAATGACCAAGATAGACGGAACCGTGGGATCTTGACCGGTGTCGCTTTAATCAACTTTAATATGCCCATAATACGACGGAACCGTGGGATCTTGACCGGTGTCGCTTTAATCAACTTTAATATGCCCATAATAACATTTAAAGAACTTTAACCATAGGGTCACCTGATTTGACATTATAACCAAATGACCTAGAAAATTTGAACTCTGCTACAACGAGAAGCTTGGAGCTTACATGATGGGCAGCCCGGCCATCTTCAACAGCAAGAGTATCTAGAACAACCAATCCTTCCTTAGCTTTAAACAACAAAGCCATAAGAACTCGAGGTCANCACAAGTCCAATTAGGACTAAAAATTTGGCTAAGTGTTCTCAATAACACTGATTTGCCCCTTTCAGAGTCTTTATCCACATAATTACCTTATTCTTGGGGATAATCAAGACATTACTATTCACTTTTCAGGGTCTTCACCCACATAATTACCTTATTCTTGGGGATAATCAAGACATCAATATTCAATGGAGCATCAGGATATTTAGGGGGATTATTAAGCAACATAATAAAGTTTAAATGGACTCAAGGCTTTTACCAGACATTAAGAAGATAAACATAATAAAGTTTAAATGGAACCCAAGCCTTTTACCAGACATTAAGAAGGTTGCATGGACCTGCTCATAAAATTTAAATGAACCCAAGGTCTTTTACCAGACATAAAGAAGGTTGCATGGACCTGCTCTCTAAAGTTTAAATGAACCCAAGGCTTTTTACCAGACATTAAGAAGGTTGCATGGACCTGCTCCTTAAGTTTAAATGAACCCAAGGTCTTTTACCAGACATAAAGAAGGTTGCATGGACCTGCTCCCTACCATGAACCCAAGGATTTTTACCAGACATAAAGAAGGTTGCATGGACCTGCTCCCTACTCTTAACCTGGTGAATACCTATTACCGGACATAAAGAAGGTTGCATGGACCTGCTCCCTATTCTTAAACTCGTGAAGACCTTAGGATCTTTTATATTAAACTTATTTTGCTTGGCATAATATTATCCTTAAAATTTAAGGACCCCAATACACAACATAGAGTTAGGAAGGTTTCCAAGATAAAATTTAAGGACCCCGATACACAACATAGAGTTAGGAAGTTTCCAAAACTTTACTTTTCTAGAATTATTAAGCAACATAATAAAGTTTAAATGGACCCAAGGACTTTTACCAGACATTAAGAATGGACCTGCTCCCTACTCTTAACCTGGTGAATACCTTAGGGATCTATTAAACTTAATATGTTTGCTTAGGGATCTATTAAACTTAATATGTTTTAATTAATAATATTATCCTTAAAATTTAAGGACCCCCAATACACAACATAGAGTTAGGAAGATTTCAAAACCTGCTCCCTACTCTTAACCTGGTGAATACCTTAGGGATCTATTAAACTTAATATGTTTTACATATGCTCCCTACTCTTAACCTGGTGAATACCTTAGGGATCTATTAAACTTAATATGTTTACTTAATAATATTATCCTTAAAATTTAAGGACCCTCAATACACAACATAGAGTTAGGAATGTTTCCAAAATTACTTAATAATATTATCCTTAAAATTTAAGGACCCCCAATACACAACATAGAGTTAGGAAGTTTTCCAAAACTTTATTTTTTCAGCTCTGTACACATAAATGCTCTGACATGCATTTTGAGTTGCAGGTGGTGGAACGAGAAGACTCGCTAGGTACACTTTTACACAGTTTACTGCGTTTTACAGTCTTTCTTTATACTTGTACTATACTTACTGCATAAAAAACACTTGCATGTTAAAAAACAAAACAAAACTAAAATCAAAACCAAAAACAAATTTCAAACAAAAATAAATACCTCACAACATTCAAAAATATAAGACAACTCAAAAATTTAATCACAAACATCACAAAAAATACAATTTCAACG
>JXCR01139931.1:33382-124513 GCA_002079205.1 Phalaenopsis hybrid cultivar | reverse complement strand
TAAAAGAGGATTAGGAAAATCAATATAATTAAACTCTTTTAAAAACACCACAAGTCTAATTACGACTAAAAATCTAAGTGTTCTCAATAACACTGATTTGCCCCTTTTCAGGGTCTTCACCCACATAATTACCTTATAGTGTTCTCAATAACACTGATTTGCCCCTTTCAGGGTCTTCACCCACATAATTACCTTATTCCTGGTTCTCAATAACACTGATTTGCCCCTTTCAGGGTCTTCACCCACATAATTACCTTATTCTTGAGAATAATCTCTCAATAACACTGATTTGCCCCTTTTCAGGGTCTTCACCCACATAATTACCTTATTCTTCACTGATTTGCCCCTTTCAGGGTCTTCACCCACATAATTACCTTATTCTTGGGAATAATCAAAACTGATTTGCCCCTTTTCAGGGTCTTCACCCACATAATTACCTTATTCTTGGGGATAATCAAGGCATTGCCCCTTTCAGGGTCTTCACCCACATAATTACCTTATTCTTGGGAATAATCAAGACATTAATATTCACTGAGCATCAANAATAATCAAGACATCAATGTTCACTGAGCATTAGGTTGTTCCTAGGATGAATTATTAAGCAACATAATAAAGATTAAATAGACCTAAGGCCGGGTTGTTCTTAGGATAAATTATTAAGCAACATAATAAAATTTAAATGAACTCAAGGTCTTTTACCAGACATAAAGAAGGTTGCATGGACCTGCTCCCTACTCTTAATCTGGTGAATACTTTAGGGATCTACAGATATTAAGAAGGTTGCATGGACCTGCTCCCTACTCTTAACCTGGTAAATACCTTAGGGATTGACATAAAGAAGGTTGCATGGACCTGCTCCCTACTCTTAATCTGGTAAATACCTTAGGAATCTATTAAACTTAATATGTTTCACATAAAGAAGGTTGCATGGACCTGCTCCCTACTCTTAATCTGGTGAATACCTTAGGGATCTATTGAANACATTAAGAAGGTTGCATGGACCTGCTCCCTACTCTTAACCTGGTAAATACCTTAGGGATCTATTAACCTTGCATGGACGTGCTCCCTACTCTTAACCTGGTGAATACCTTAGGGATCTATTAAACTTAATATGTTTACTTAATAATATTATCCTTAAAATTTAAGGACCCTCAATACACAACATAGAGTTAGGAATGTTTCCAAAAATATTATCCTTAAAATTTAAGGACCCCCAATACACAACATAGAGTTAGGAAGGTGAAGGTTGCATGGACCTGCTCCCTACTCTTAATCTGGTGAATACCTTAGGGATCTTTTAAAACTTATTTTGCTTTGTTACACTGGTGAATACCTTAGGGATCTATTAAACTTAATATGTTTTACTTAATAATATTATCCTTAGACACTGGTGAATACCTTAGGGATCTATTAAACTTAATATGTTTTACTTAATAATATTATCCTTAGATGGTGAATACCTTAGGGATCTATTAAACTTAATATGTTTTACTTAATAATATTATCCTTAAATGAACCCAAGGCCTTTTACCAGACATTAAGAAGGATGCACGGACCTGCTCCCTACTCTTAATCTACCCAAGGCTTTTTACCAGATGTTAAGAAGGTTGCATGGATCTGCTCCCTACTCTTAACCTCAGAATACCTCAGGGATCTATTAAACTTAATATGTTTTACTTAATAATATTATCCTTAAAATTTTACGACCCTCAATACACAACATAGAGTTAGGAAGGTTTCCAAAAATTTACTTTTCCAGCTCTATAAACATAAACTGCTCTGACATGCATTTTGAGTTGCAGGTGGTAAAACGAGAAGACTCGCTAGGTAAACTTTTACAGTTTACAGCGTTTTACAGTCTTTCTTGTACTTTCCTACTGCACTTTTATTTAAGCTTGTATTTACATTCCTGCAAAGAAAATATAAAATTGCATAAATCACCCCCACAACATTTCAAAAATATAAGACAACTCAAAACTTAATCACAAACATCACAAAATATACAACTTCAACTAAATTAAAATGTCCTTATTGGAAGATCGGGAACCTTCGGAGGAGGTAACCTACGATTGCTAACGAGGTTTCCCACGGTCTAAATAAAATTATGGAGCTCATTAAGTTGAGTTTAGTAAATTAATTTGGATTAAGTGATTCCAATAGAAAATAGTGGTGCCGGGACGATGGAACCGTGGGATCTTCGGCCGGTGTCGCTATAATCAACTTTAATATGCCCATAATAAAAATTTAAAGAACTTTAACCATAGTGCGGTGTCGCTTTAATCAACTTTAATATGCCCATAATAAAATTTAAAGAACTTTAACCATAGGGACACGGACTAAGTGATTCCAATAGAAAATAGTGGTGCCGGGACGATGGAACCATGAGATCTTGACCGATGTCGCTTTAATCAACTTTAATATGCCCATAATAAAAATTTAAAGAACTTTTAACCATAGGGTCATCTGATTTGACATTATAACCAAATGACCTAAAAAACTTGAACTCTGCTATAACGAGAAGTTTGGAGCTTACATAGTAGGCAGCCCGGCCATCTTCAACAGCAAGAGGATCTACACTAATACATCCCTTCCTTAGCTTTAAACAACAAAGCCATAGGAATTCGAGGTTGTTTGCCTAGTGCAACATAAAAATATCTTAAATTTTATATACACATTTAATTTTTATATTTGATGATATTGCAATTTAAAGGAGGATATTTTTATGTTTTGTTACAATTTTACTCAATTTAAGCATTTGGACTTAAAGAAAGTGAAAAGAATGGAATTTTGAGTCAAAAGGAGGCATTTTAAGAAAAATTGAACCAACGTCAAATGGCGCCATTTTCAAGAAAAAGTAATTTAATAGGCGCCAAACAGTGACTAATTGACTCAAACTGCATCAGAAGTGGTTATTCCTCCAAATACATTGAATTTGGACAAATTTTGAAGAGATGTCTATGGAGACTCTTGGCATTTCGACCATGCATTATAAAACACTCATTTTATATTGAAATGGGCGGCCAACTAAAGAAAAGGGAAGTGGGAAAAAATCCATTACTAGGGTTTGAGAGAGATTTAGGAGAGTTTTTCTCTAAGAGTTTAAGAGGAGAGGGAAAGTGAGAGACTTCTTCTTCATTCCATATCTAAGAGAGAATTTAGTGATATTATAGAAGAGGAAGCGATTTAAAGGAACTTCAAGGGATTTTCTTGACGAGGAGATTAAAATAAGTTGTTTTACTTTACTTTATTGTTCTCTAAACTTATTTTTGTATATATAAATCCATGTTTGATTGTATCTTCCTAAAAAATTATGAGTAGTTTTCTTAGTCTTTCCCTTTACATTGAGATATAGTTATGTGAAGAATAGTATTTGGTTGGAAGTGATTTTAAATTCTTAAGTGTGATTATTCAAAATTTGAACTTAATACTTATTAATATGGTCAACTGATTTGTTCAAATCTGTGGTAAAAACATATGATTGGAGAGAGCTATGCCTTCAACAATCAACAATGAATCATATTTAACTTCATGGATGAGAATATAGCCCATGGTGTTAAGTGAAAAAAAATAGAAAAATATACTTTGAGGGATAAACTAAAAATGCCCAATTTGGTCCAGCTGTTTGGAAACTAAAGCGAGATGTTAGCCCTTAGGTGACAGGAATGCGGGGACTCAAAAGTGAGAGCTTGTATCTTCTCAGCCTAACCACAAATTTTGGGACTAAACACTGGATTAACCAATGTTCTTTGTCGACTCTTAAGAGGATTAAAGAATATTTTTGCTCCTATTTGGCCAATACAATTTATGATAATTTTGATTCTTCACAAACTATAACCTCATTGTTAAAGGGAAATATACTTTCTTAAATTTGAAACCTTAGTTATAAAACTTAGCTTGCTCGCATTAGATTTAAATTTGAAATTTAGAGATTAATGTAGTAAACCTAATTCCGTTAGCTTCTCATAAAAAATTTAAATTTTACTTTTGTACTTAAGTTTTATATAATTTAGATATTGTCTCTTTGAGTTAATATTATAAGAACTTCCATCTCCCTATGGGATTGATACTTATGACTCCATTAGAGCCCTTTATTACTTGTGTGATATGTAATATTAAAAACATACTTTAGACCACTAGAAGTGGCATTACTAGCAAATCACACATTAAGTTTTTAGTAGAAAACACGCAAAAAAATAACATACACTAGGGCCGCACCAAAGAACCAGTGGATTGGTGGAGACCAATCAGTAAAGTTCCCAACCCGCCCAACTTACCAGCTATACAAGCAAAGACAGAGGAATGAGGAGGATTGACAAGAAGAAGAGAACACTAAAGATGATGAAGAGGAGTAGGAGTGATTTGATAGATTTCATGTTTTCCTTATGCTTTGTTTTCATTGTTATTGCTGTTGTTGTGATGTTGTATTTCTTTTTATTTGGTTGTAATGGATATTTTTATTGTCCCTGGGACTATTGTAATATTTCTAAACAAATCTATTTGTTATTTTTTTTTTTATCTTTCTATGTTGATACCTGAACTGTTATTTAAACTTTCTTCAGTTCAATTTTCATTCTAGCAAGTGGTGTAGATTTACTTTCTGCTGCATATTGCTCTTCTTTGATGAATAATTGCAAATATTTCTTGTAGGCAAATGAGATAGATTGCATTTATGAGCTAAGATTTTTCTTCTTGCTTATATTTTTTTTATTGAATTCTATATATGTTAAAAATTAAGTTTGGGGAGAGAAAAATCTTTAAAAAAGCTATACTTTGTTTATCCTCAGCAACTTACATATAAAACTGATATCACTTTAAAACAACTTTGTGGCATGTGGTGTTACCTTTTGGGTACTATAATTTTGATACTAGGGATGTTATAGAAGACTTATTTGAAATTTTTTGTAAAAAGGACTGTGCTAGAGTTAAGATATTTACTATGAGATAATAGAATCATGATTTTACTATTTATAGTAGGAAAGAATTATACTTTTGAAAAACTAAGATTCTTAAATTTACACTTTAAAAGAATTTAGAATCTATTAAAACTTATTTTCAAACTAATACATACAACTTTCAAGTGGAGAAAAGTGATGCGTTTTAACTTTAGGAGGAGGATAGTGAAATTCAAAAATATAAGGTATATCTAGATATAATAATTCTCTCATAAAAGTGTTAAGGATTAAAAAGATTTTGAAATAAAAAGAAAAAGAAGAAAGAAAGAAAATATATAAACAGTGAGGAGAAGTTTAAGGAGAAGTCTAACAAAAAATTAGTTTCATTTGAATCTACTTAAAGAAAAAAACTTAGATACAAACTTAAACTTGTTTTTTATTCCAAAAAGCATTAGCAAATTTTTTACAAATAGAGTTCTTAAATTTTGATTTTATACTTTCTAGGAATCCCAAGTTTAACAAATTACAACTATTTTTTTAAATAGATAGAAAATCAAGATTCCTAAGTTAAATACTAAATATGCTAATACTCTAGTCCTAGCTTGATTCACTAGAATTTCTCCTGGTTACACCATGACATTTTTGAGGTAAAATTGCAGGAAATCATGATGAAACCTACTACCTCAAATCAATAAATTTGGTTTTTAAATTTGTAGTGTTACTTGAGGAAAAATAACATTTAAGTTTGGGGTATTTTGATTTGTCTTTCAACATGCTCAATTTTCTTTATATTTAGCAGTTATTTTTGAACAAAATTGTACTTTAAGGAAATGTATTTACATGTTTATCTTGTAAGTATAACATGTAGACCATTTGGAACAACTTGGAACTGAACTGTGCAAAACAGAGGCAAATAAAGCAAAAGGGTGTTGTCATTAATCTGACGCATATGGGCACCTTTTGGATGCCAAGGCATAGCTCCATTGCACCTTGGCACTAGGTTTTGGGAACCTAGGCACCAGAGTTCTCCCAAAAAACTGACAAAGCGACACTTAGGAGCTACAGACTAGGTGTCAATGCACTGCAAAACACCAGAGTAGTTTCATTACCACGTCTAGGGTTACTTGAAGCATGTCGACGGTTAGAAAGGGACTTTTTGTCATTTCCAGGTCATGTAATTCTTTAGGCACTCCAAGTGGATGTAGATAAGAGTAAGGATTGTATATTTTTTACTTTTTCTTGAGAGATTGGTGAGGGTTTTAGAGAGAAATCTATAAAGGAAGCATTGCAGCATTCCAAGGAGGACTTGCATTCATTGTTGGAGGAATTTTTTAACTCTTTTGAAATGATAAAAGCTAAGTATCGTATTTTCATTTGTCTTGGGCTTGTTGTAAAAACTTATTTATTGTATTTTTTTATTAAATAATTATGATTTCCATTGTAATATTCATTCATTGTTAATAGATTTTCGTTACTTTTCTCTTTTGATGAATAGGTAGGATTTGTAGGATATTTTGAATGATTTTAGAGTTAGATTTTCAAACTAATGTGATTATCTTTCCTGTTAGGCTTCTTTTACTTATCATTCTAGCCAAATGGTATGTTAAAATTTGTTGTGAACCCATAAAAACTCAGAAGACCTATGGCATGGACAACTAGGGAGATCACAATGAATTAGTGGGTGAAGAAAAAGTAATCCATAGAGCAATGCAACTAAGTAGGGTGATAGGTTTTGATGGTTATAACTTGTGGGTTTCTAGGGTGACAAAAAGAAACACTTACCAAGTTAAACCAAACTTCTTTAAGCACTCATAAGAGTGCAAACAAGATATATGCTCCTATTTCTCACAAGCCATATTAGCAATTCTTGTTAATCGATCCTACAATCCACTTATGCAATCATAAGAGAAAGGTATTTTTTATATCTTGATATTCACTAAACCAATTGATATAGTTAGGTTTAGCTTTAGACTTATTGTTATAATAAATAAGTAATTGCTAGAAAAACCATTTTAATTTGCGGTCCAAACTGAGACCTTAGCGTAGTAGACTAGAACTTTGCCTAAGGGACTCGTTACCTTTTTTTTTGTGGGATCAATAACCCGGACTTAATAGAGCTTTATATTACTTAAATGATATGTATACTTGCATGAGAAACCCTAGTGAGTAATAATACCTAATTTTAAAAACTTAATTAATTTGTTAAGGAACATATCAAGTTTCTAGTGCCATTTTAAGGACTTGCATTATTGTGATAACCATTGGAACTGATCATGGTGTGGTGTGGTTTGTGGATTTGTAATGTGTTGGTGCATAGTTTGGAGTTTGTGGTTTGGTGTATGGATGTTTCGGTGAGGTGGTGTTGGGTGGTTATGTGGTGCGGAGGTAGTGGTGTGTGGATGTGTTGTTGTGGTGTGAAGATGGTGGTGTAGGAGAGTTTTGTGCTATGGAGGTGGTGGTGTGTAGTGTGGAGGTGGTGATGTAGGGTTATTGTGTGATGAAGAGGTGGTGGTGTGGTTTTTAGATGTGTAGGTGTGTGTTTTAGAGTTTTTGGCGTGGTGTATGGATGTGTTGGTGTGGTGGTGTTGGGTACTTGTGTGGTGTGGAGGTGGTGGTGACTGGATGTGTTGGTGTGGTGTGGAGGTGGTGGTGTGGAGTGTTAAGGTGTTTGTGTAGGG
This sequence comes from Phalaenopsis hybrid cultivar, assembly GCA_002079205.1. NCBI lineage: Eukaryota > Viridiplantae > Streptophyta > Magnoliopsida > Asparagales > Orchidaceae > Phalaenopsis > Phalaenopsis hybrid cultivar. Next base: position 116,943 of record JXCR01139931.1, on the reverse strand, counting down.
AGATTGTTTGATGAGAAGGTGGTGGTGTGATTTGTGGATGTCTCGGTGTGTGGTCTGGAATTTGTGGTGTGGTGGTGTTTGGTGGTTGAGGTGGTGATGTGTCGATGTGTTTGTGTGGTGTGGAGATGGTGGTGTAGGGGAGTTTTGTGGTGTGGAGGTGGTGGTGTAGGGTGATACTGTGATGAGGAGGTAGTGGTGTGGTTTGTGGATGTGTTGGTGTGTGGTTTCGAGTTCGTGGTGTGGTGTGTGGATGTGTTGGTGTGGTGATGTTGGGTGCTTGTGTGGTGTGGAGGTGGTGGTGTGTGGATGTGTTGGTGAGGTGTAGAGGTGATGGTGTAAGAGAGTTTTTGGATGTGTTGATGTGATTTGTGGATGTGTTCATGAGTGGTTTGGAGTTTGTGGTGTAGTGTGTGGATTTGTTGATGTATGGTGAGGAGGTGTTGGAGTGGTGTGTGGATGTTTTGGTGTGGGGGTCATGGCGATGATATTGCAGCATTAACATTTTTTTTATTTTGTGATATTGTGGCATTCCTATTTATGTTATTTTTTTTTCATTCTGGTAATACAATGGTTAAGACCAAAGAAGTGGGTTCACCTACAATGTAAGATAAAGATACAAAATTAATATTTTGAGACCTTTGCCTCAAGGAGATTGAAATGAGAAATAGGCTTACAACCTATTTCAACAAGGATTAGTGGCAAAATATTATCAAAAAATTTAAGGAAAGTACAAGTAGAGAATATGATTGGATGTAATTAAAAAAAAGTGAGATCAGCTAAAGACGGATTGGAAAATATAGAAGGAATTAAAATGAGGGTCAACGGACTTAGGCTGGACTCCGGTGAAGCGAATGATAGATGCTTCTGAGGAGTGGTGGGCAGAATGACTTGCGCTAAGAATTTTTGAAATGTTCCCAAATTTAGCCATTTTTTTTTTATTTTTAAAATTGAAAAAGATGTTATATAAATTAGTTGGTGGTGCCTGCTGCACCAAATTTAAATTCAATGGAATCAATCTACTATTAAAGGAGAAGTTAGACCGTATGTTTGGGGGTGTCGTGGAAACGGGCTGCAATGCATGTGCCCCAGTGAGACAAGGTTTGGTTGCACCCCTGAAAATTTTAGAGCTGACCTGTCAGATGATTTCATCAAAGGCCCCAGCCCGAACCTCCCTGAACTTGAGTACATGAGTCGTTCTAAGCGTCCGCGGGTTAAGAATAAAATCAAAATGGGAGATGCTTTCCTTATATGTCAGGTATCACTGGTGGTGGCTTCATTCAATAATGAATCCAACATCTCAAGTAGCTTTTGACCAGGTTTTGCAAATTCTGAATACAACCCCAGCATATTCTGAGGACTTACAGCTATACTTATTTTCAATAGTGCTACTTGAAGATTTGACCCAAAAAGATTTTTCATCAAGATGCTCGATGACCATAGGGTAACTTACCTACAATATTTTTATGAGCACAAGAACATTTGAGGGACCTTTTTTGTTTATTTACAATCGCATGTGACATTTTTTATTTATTTATTATTTTTCCTTTTCTTAGGATATTTCAACATCTTGATACATGTCTTATATACTTATTCATTGATACTTATATGTTTGTTGTATTATTTGTAACCTTATATGATTATAGCTATTTCATTTATGCTTTTGTGTTAGCTAGTACGATACTGATCTATATGGATGCAACCAAAGAAAGGCACAGAAAGAGAGTTGCATCTATCTTATACTTGATGTACGAAAATTATAACTTGTACATAGAGTGCTCCCATTGCATGACATTCTCATGTTTATGGGACAAATGGGTTGGGGAGTTACTTTTGGGCCATCCAATGAGATTTAACAAAATGTTCTGCATAACTTAGATGACATTCAATGATCTGTCTGCACATAAGTCATGGACTTCATGACTCTTTCACGACGACTTTGTGAGAGGTGCTGGCGATAAACTTTACATATTATTGCAGAATGAATCAATGCAAGGAGAAACGAAGCAATGTCAACACTTCTCCAAAATAATTTGAAAATACATCTCAGTAGGGTTGAATTCACTTATAGGTTTTTCTCCACAAGTCATAAATCCAATGGATCTTACGTTCGAACAGAGTTCTTTAGAGATTTCACACGATGTGCAATACATGATATTTTTTAAAGTAATTTCTCCAATTTATTACATTAAATTTTTAAATAAACACCATTATAACATAACCCTTAGTTACTTTTCTAGAATTGTATCTGAGCAATTGATGAAATGTGTGTTGATACACGTGTTCCCAATAATGAGAAGATCACATTCATCGGTTGTTGTGGGTCCTCGACGAATAATATCATGGTGGTATGCAACTTCAACATGTTCTTCACCTTTTTATGGCCAATTGGGAGGGTAGTGAATATCATAGTTGAATTTTCAAAGCTACAACACGGAATAACAAGTACAAATTCTCACATGCATCTACATGTATGTTTGAGACTGAGCAACTCTCCTAATTCATTTTTCCTACAATACTAATCATGTAATTCATATCAGGTAAATGTTATTTGGTTGATGTTAGATATCTGTTGCAGTAAGGGTATCTCAAACCCTATCTTGATAGGAGATACCCAATGCCTAACTTTAAGCAATCCAATAATGTAACACACGGCAGAAAATAAATGTTCAATAAAAGACATTCCTTCTTACGCGGTGTCATTGAGAGGTGTTTTGGTGTTTAGAAGAAGAAATGGGTCATACTTCATGATATGTCTTTTTAGCAGTTTCCAAAATAGTTGCAAACTGTGTTTGCCACAATGGCTCTCCACAATTAAATTTGGCGTTGTCATTCCCGCAAATACATAGACTTTCGTAGGCCGGACGAGAATTATGATCATGTCCCTACCAAGGCATTTGAGTAGCGTCTTGGACATTTTTTGTCATTGCATGAAAATGATTCTTCTGAGACCTATACTAAAGATGGAGAAGGTCCAAAAAGATGATAAAGTTGATAGAATGAATTATGAATGCTATAGTAGAAGGGTGATTTGAATATTAAATATATTATTAATTGGAATGGTTATTGAAGAGATTCACTATTTATTGTATTTGTATTTTTTGCAGTTAATGTTTATTTCCTTTCTTTCTTTATTTAATATTGATTATTTGGGTTTTTTACATTGTTTTTAAGTGTATTTTTTCCATTTGCATTACTTTTAATTCCTTTTGATGGGTTTGAGAGGTCAATGATGAGACATTTCACCTTATGGGTTTTTTAGATGGCCTGTTAGTCACTGTTGGTTGGTGCCTCATAAGAAATCCTAACGAAGGAAACCAAGTTCCTCTCTTCTTTTCAGTGCTGTAGTTTCTTAGGTTCTTCTAGATGGTCTTGTTTGGTGATATGCAAATGTGACACACACACAAGCTTGGTATTACATGGGTTAATGACAAACAAGAACTCTTTTTAATAAGGTTTGTTTTCTTCTTATAGTAACAGATTCATTGGTTGGTATACTAAATTCTCTAGGACCTCACACTAGCATAAAACTACAATTAATTAATTATTTTATCAATTTATAATTGTGGTATATCTTATGAGATGTCTTTTATAGTATTCAAAAAAGATGAGCTTGAGGATTTCTAGTACCTCCCGGGGATTACAGTATCACTGTGGACTTCAGTGTTCTCTGCTAACTATGAGAGAGAGTTCTACGGGTGCCCATAGAGAATCATGGAGAATGTAAATTTAATTGATGCCAGATAGGCTAGAAGATTGCACCGTCGAGAGTTATCAGGCATAGAGAGTATCCCTAGAGGATGGCTTAGCTCGTGACATACGCTGTCTGAATTTTAAAAAAAATATTATCTTATAATTACATTTTATTTTAATAGTCTATTTTATTAATTTTTTTAATCATGATACTCACTGTTGAATTAGGTGTATATCTTTTCTTTGTCATGTTCTGTAGCGATTTTTTTCTCATAAACTCTAAAATATATTAGTATGACGGTACTACTGCAAATAACATAATACTACAAGGGGAGAATAGTCATTTGTTTAGAAATAACTGCAATATGGCAATTTTCAAACTGGAAAAAATAAACAGACAACCAGCTTATCCATAGTAGCTTCTACGCAGCAACTACTTGTGACAACTACTGTGCAGCAGCTGCCCTAAATAAACCATAACCTATCACATTGTTCTTAACTGCATTCTTACCTTCCAGTGGCCTTAAATCCCTTAAATCTGTCGATTCATAGAATCTAATAAATTCTAAAATTCTAGCCAAAAGCAAGGAAATCTGGATTTATCAAATTCACAGCTTGATTTTGTCCAAAATGACCGTCTAACAAGATTTAGCCATTATTCATGCCTAAATCTTGAGATAAATCCATTGCCACACAACCTCTTGATGTTAAGTTATAAATAGACGATATAATGGTTGTTTATTATCTTAGATAAATATTCAGCTTTAGATCTTGAATTATTTAATTAAAATTATTACAAAATTCTAATAATATTTGGATCATATTTAAATTTTAATTGAATATTTTTTAAAAAAAATTGGAAATTAATTTGGACAAGATAGGATTCATTTTCATGTTGGATGGTTGATTAAAGTATGTCGAAGTAGTATTCAAATCTTTTTTGAATAAATTTTTAAAAGAGAGCGAACAAAGCTTGAATCTGCTTTGAATAAGTTGAAGTGTTGTTTAAACAAAATTCAATCATAGTTTGAACATATGATATTGAAGATCACAAATCTCCAATGTATTTAACTATAGTTAGTCAAATAAGGAGCAATTTAGAACAAAATAGTCTAGAGGCACTGGTACTACTAAACTATATAAAGTAAGCTACAAAGTAATGCTTATATGTTGTCAAAGTGAACTTGAGTAGATCCAACACATCACTTGTTAAATTCAAAAAATCAGTAAAGAGTGATGGGAATATTTTTATAAGTAAGACTTCCCAAGAAGTTTGGTGATGATATTGATATCAACAAGACAAAATTATATACTTTAATGTGGCAATTCTAGAGTCTTTGTTGAGAAGAGAAGTTGTGCTACTAAGAAAATTATCCACCATGTTTAGACATTTATCAACCTTTTTAAGGTGGTTGTCATCTTTTATATGAAATAATAAATTTCTTTCATGATATTTAAGTGATTTTTAAGAAAACCAATAGTGATATGGAGAACAATTGTTTTCCTTGGGCATTTCTAGTAATGGATCATAAAAAAATGGTGAGGTTATTTTGCTAGTGGGTCATTAAGACATTGACAAGTTTGGTTTGTGACCTGAAAGGTGATTTAAAATTGCTAACTATTTCAAGAAGGCTCTTATGTGGACAATGGCTAATGTTATTTTCATCAAAACATAGCAATTAAGATCTTAAAAGAGACGAGGATAGTATTCTTCAAAACAAAACATGCTTACTTTTCAATCTTAAAACCATATAGTAAAGCAATGATTTTCCTAATTACTCATCCAAAGTTGATTGATCAATCCATCACAGTCATCTATTCTAATTAAACTCTGATCTATATATAAATAACCATAACTAACTCCCTCCGATCAATATGTACATTTTTAGNTTCAAAGTCACTCGATAAGGGGTCACTTCACTAAGATGATTGGTAGGCAGCAGACGAGCAAAAATGAAGTTGTGTCATGCCTTTGATGGGGCATCTAACTTTTGAAGTTGTGTCATACCATAACTAACTCCCTCTGATCAATATGTACATTTTTAGAAAAATAAAGTATTGATAAAATGTTTTTAGCCTTATGAACAAACAAATCTTTTGAAAATAACATGCTTATTAGATGAGATTAATATTATCTCATTTGCCTAAATTTTTCTCAATCAATTCATTCATAATCAAAATACCNATTTTTAGAAAAATAAAGTATTGATAAAAACTTTTTAGCCTTATGAACAAACAAATCTTCTGAAAATAACATTCTTATTAGATGGGATTAATATTATCTCATTTGCCTAAATTTTTCTCAATCAATTTATTCATAATCAAAATACTCAATTTCAAAGTTTTAGAGGTATGTATTGTTTCTAGAGTTGTATCATCAAGATCATCAATTCCTTTTAAAATAAAACCTCAATAAAAAGAAGTAAAAAATCATCATAAAATTTCATGGGATTTTTTTATTTTGTAAATTTAAATTTCCTTAAAAAATATATAGATGACTTTATTTAAAAATTTTTAAATTGACATAACTCATTATTATTATTATAATATGCCATTAAACCATTTTCTAAACATAATTTTATTTTTTTTTTCAAATGCTTAACAAATGAAGGCAAAAAACTGTAAGAAATGAGACTGTCTTCATTTCCTCACTAAATTTTGGTTCATAGTGTTTTGCATCATTAGTATAATGCATTTGTGTGTTTTAAAAAAATAACATTTTTCAAGGACATTTTTGTAGTGTCATGTAACTCCTAAAGTTGAAACAAAAGATATTTATTAAGCCATCAAGTCATACCGCAAATGGTGTGATTTAGTGCAAATAAATAACATCTCTGTTTGCGTCTCTTTTTGCTCACTTCAAGGGCCAACCTGTTTTTTTGTATGCCTGAGTTGAATTCATGCGAGGTGAATCATCTCACCCTAGATTGCTTTGGAGCCATGACGCTGACATGCATAAAAATATTCCACTTTTATGTATACATTTAATGCCCATATTTAGTGATATTGAACTTTAAATAAATTTTATTCCATGTTTTTGATGTAGAAATACTAAGTATAGGCATTTGGAGCTTAAAGAAAGCAAATAAGAAGGAATTTAGAGGCAAAATGTGGCCCTTTGTAAAAGTTGAACCGGTGCCTAAGCGCCAGAATCCAGAGAAGGAGGCGCCAAAGCACCAGACTCCAGAGAAGATGGCACTTAAGCTCTTGATTTCAGTGCCTAGGTACCAAAAACGGTTATTCCTCTAAATGCATTGAATTTAGATTGATTTTTGAAATGATACCAAAGGAAACTCTTGAAATTTTGGCCCTACATTATAAAATCATGATTTATGACAGAAGTAAGGGGGGNTTATTTAAAAATTTTTAAATTGACATAACTCATTATTATTATTATAATATGCCATTAAACCATTTTCTAAACCTAATATTATTTTTTTTCAAATGCTTAACAAAAGAAATGAGACTGTCTTCATTTCCTCACTAAATTTTGGTTCATAGTGTTTTGCATCATTAATACAATGCATTTGTGTGTTTTAAAAAAAATAACATTTTTCAAGGACAATTTTGTAGTGTCATGTAACTCCTAAAGTTGAAACAAAAGATATTTATTAAGCCATCAAGTCATACCACAAATGGTGTGATTTAGTGCAAATAAATAACATCTTTATTTACACCTATTTTTGCTCACTTCAAGTGCCAACCTGTTTTTGTATGCTCAAGTTGAATTCATGCGAGGTGAATCATCTCACCCTAGATTGCTTTGGATCCATGACACTGACATGCATAAAAATATTCCACTTTTATATATACATTTAATGCCCATATTTAGTGATATTGAACTTTAAATAAATTTTATTCCATGTTTTTGATGTAGAAATACTAAGTATAGGCATTTGGAGCTTAAAGAAAGCAAATAAGAAGGAATTTAGAGGCAAAAGGTGGCCCTTTGTAAAAGTTGAACCTGTGCCTAAGTGCCAGAATCCAGAGAAGGAGGCGCCAAAGCGCCAGACTCCAGAGAAGATGGCTTTTAAGCTGTTGATTTCAGCGCCTAGGCACCAGAAACGGTTATTCCTCCAAATGCATTGAATTTAGACTGATTTTTGAATTGATACCAAAGGAAACTCTTGAAAATTTGGCCCTACATTATAAAATCATGATTTATGACAGAAGTAAGGGGGAAAAAAAGGTGCAAGGGTGAGAAAGACTTAGGGAAGATTTTCTTTAAGAGTTGTAAGAGGAGAGGGAAAGTGAGAGACTTCTTCTTCATTACATTTCTAAGAGAGAATTGAGTGATATTGTAAGGAGAGAAAGTGATTCAAAGCACTTCAATGGATTTGCTTGGGGAGCTGATTGAGATAAGTTGTTTTACTTTATTTTTAGTTATTTTACAAAATTGTTTCAATATATATAAATCCATGTTTTGTTATATTATCCTCATCAATTCTGAGTAGTTTGCTTTTTCCTTCTCCATATAATGAGATATTGTTATGTGAAGAATCTAAATTGTTTGGAAGTGTTTTAATTTCTTAATTGTGATGATTCAAACTTTGAACTTCATTTACTTATCAATTTGGCCTATTGATTTGTTTAAATTTATTGTGAAAACATACAATCCGAGTGGGCTATGCTTTCTATAATTAAGTAAGAATCCCATTTGATTTCATGGATGAGAATGTAGAGTGCAAATAAATAAGCAAACATACTTTATTGGGCATAGAAATGGAGATTTAGGGTGATAGGCTAAATCCCCAATTTGGTCCAAGTGATTGGAAACTAAAGCAAAATGTTAGCCCTTAGGCCAGGGGAACGTGGGAACTCTAAAATGAGAGTCAATATCTTCCTAGCCTAACCATATACTTAGAGACCAAACTCTAGATTAACCAATCTTCTTTATCATTCATAAAGAGGATAAAGCATATAATTACTCCCATTTGTCACAATACAATTTTTATGAAAATTTGGATAATTCATTGTCTATAAACTCATTGTAAAGAGGAAGGATACTTTCTAGGACTTGAACCCATAGATACAAAACATAGCTTAGTTACATTAGTTTAACTTTGAAGTTTAGAGATTTGTATAGTAAGCATAGTTTCTTTAGCTATTTAATACAAAAATTAACCTACTTTCTTACTTAAGTTTTCTACAGTTTTGATATTGTGTCTTTGTGTTATTATTAGAAGAATATCCACCTCCCATTGGGATCAATACTTAAAACCCCATTAGAAACCTTTATTACTTGTATGGTACTAATACTTGCATTTTCAACCTAGTGACTATTTAAAATTGAAAATATACATTAATTCACTAGGAGTGACAACTTTAAATATTTAAAAGAGAAACTCATTATATTGAAGCAACTTTTTTTGTGATTGTCATGCATATTTCCTAGTCTCCCTGTCACGTGTGTTAGGGTGTTGAAAAACATTACTAGCATAAACACCGCAGCAAGTTTTTGGCGTTGTTGTCAGAGAGGTAATGAAAAATTACTTTCTAACTTAAAAAACCTTATTAGAACTATAACACTTATTTTGTTGAGTNTCGGCCAATACATTGGTTTCATAGACCAAACGGATGTCATAACTTTCTTTAGTTTATTTGATCGAGCCTCATGCTCAACTCTTGTGTTCATCCATCGAGATAGATACTGGATTTGAGGTAAAGCGCTCTTTCATCTAAACTGTGAAAATTATGGGGTCAGTTTGACTTCATCTTTTTCAAAACTAAAATTTTTTTTAAACGTCCTTCCGAAGCGGGCAACGGGATTTCAATTCCGATGACCGACAGCTTCTTACGGGCAAACCCCACACCAAAAATAGTGCTGACATTATCCCACTCGGCTAATTACCTCTTGGGGGTTGCCCAATAATATTATCGATCCAATGGGGACTTGCTTGTCTGAGAGTGACAACTAGCAAAGGGTTATCAAAAGAGGTTATGTCGCAAAGAGAATTCTCTAGTGCTTCTAGGCTTTTCATATGTCATCGAGCAGAAAGTGATATTTTCACCTCCCAAGTGGGCAGTGGCTCATCAGTGTATGGAGCCTGCAAAATAATGGAATCTACCCAACGGAGGATCCCGATACATCAAAGAACATCTAGGCCATAAGGGTAGAGGACAAATTGTCATAACCAAATGAGTGTCAGCTGATGCAGGTTGATTTAGTGTATTAATTTTGTAAATATCATTAAATAGTACAAAATACACATGATAAAATAGTAAATATGCAAGTCAATCCCAACAAGAATAACTTTAATGAAAATAGTTTTATCTTTTAAAAATATTTAAACTGCTAAATCCCCTAAAAAAATGCAAGTATACGTATCGCTCTAGTAATAAAGGGCTCTAATGGAGTCCTAGATATCAATCCCACAGGGAAGTTGGAAATGCATATTACGGGGAAATTCTTATAAGTGTCTTATAAGCTATCATGTATGCTCATAATGTAGTATCTAATCTAACAAACCAATCGATTTTATTAGGATTCACAGTTTTTTTCAAAAATTCTTTTAATTTTATGATTAGATACTTTTGCTAAACCACTAGTCTAGGGATGATAAGCAGTTGTAATTTTATGCATTATATTATTTTTTCACCAATCTTGAAATTTTTGCATTCCTAAAATGAGATCCTCCATCGATAATGATTATTCTTAGTATTCTATATCTCTTAAAAATATTTTTAATTAAAAATTTTGAAACACTCTGACAATCACATCAAGGTATAGCAGTTGCTTCTATACATTTTGAAACATAATCCACAACAATCAATTTATAAACATTTCCAAATGAAGGTAGAAATATTCTCATAAAGTCCAATCCCGTTGCTTCAAAAATTTTAATTTCCAAATTATAATTTAGAGGCATTTCATTTATTTTCGAAATATTACCCACTCTCTGACACCGATCACATGTTTTTATATGTATCTATCTTTAATAAAAGTAGATTGTTATTCAAAAATCAACTTATCAAGAAAAGATTGAAGCTGATTAACCACCACTTTAGAAATAATATTAGATACCACAGTGGTAAGAGAAATAGGGTGATAAGCATCCCAATTAATACCGATAGTATCTTTAGGAATAAAAATGAGATTAGAATATTTAAAATATTTAACAAGGTCCTTCCCTCTAAAGAAATCTTGCACAGCTCCAACTAGGTCAATTTTAATGATCTCCCATCAAACTTTATAAAACTTTGTTGAGAAACCATCAGGCCAGGCTGATTTATTACCATCAATGTTATCCAAAGCAGCTTTATTCTCAGCCTCAGTAAGGACTATATCCAAGACCAGAATGTTAGCAGAACCAATTATTACCAAACAAAAAATGTTCAACGTCATCAAGCTCACTATTATCACTATTAAGAAGATTAAGAAAATAATTAACCCCATCGACATCAATAACATCACTAGAGAAAAGAACTATACCTCTATCATTCCTAATCTTACTAATATTATACCTTCTTTTTTGGATAAACACAAGAAAGTAGGCAGTATTCCTGTCTCAATCAACAATAAAATGGATAATGCACTTTTTCTTGAAATAAGCTTCTTCCATATTAATAGTCGCAACTAATCTATCTTGAGTAGCCAAGAAGAGATTATGATCAATAATATCATCACTAAGTGTATTTTCAACATTCAAAACCAAAGAATGAATATCTACAAAGCAATCCTTATTCTAACTTCTTAGTTTAGTAGCCAGATTTTTCTGTAAAATCCATAACCTCTTACCTCTGTTAGCCACAACATTGTAGGGTTAATTATCTTTAATAAAATGTAAAAAAGAATCATGCAACGTCCACATATTTAATAATATGAATTGATACACCCAATTTCTATTATTTAGATTAACAAAAACAAAAAAGGGTGCATGATCAGAGCAAAATATAGGTAGATGAGTAACAAAATAAAAAGGATAAGTGATACACCTAAAATATATAGTATTTTTAGACATATTTTTATATTTATATTTGAGATATTGCGCTTTAATGGAAGATATTTTTGTGTTTTTCTTGCAGATACAGGTAAAAAAAGTAAGAAATGCTTAAAGGAATGAAAAAGAATCAAATTTGGAGTAAAAAAGGTCAAAAATCTGTAACAGAGTTTTGGCGCAAAAGCGCCAGATCCGACGCTTAAGTGCCAATAGAACAGAGAAGGCTGCGCCTAAGCACCAGAGGCCCCGCGCTTAAGCACCAGTGGCAGTTATTGCACAAATCAATTTGGTTTCTATAAATTTTGAAGAGGTTTTGGAGGAACCCATTGGCTTAATAGGTGATTATAACCACCATGGCCCAAAATTATCACGAAAAGATGCATCTCTTAGGAAAATAGATTGAATCTAGACATATTTTGAAGAGAAACCAAGGCACCTTTTGGAAAGTTATAAGTAAAGAAGAGAGGACTCAGAAAAGCATCCTGAAAGTATTGGAATGTTTTGAAAGTTCTCATTTTTGGGGTTAGTTCAGAGAGACTTTTCAGGAACCACTTTTACTTTTATTTTATCCTTTTTGTTATTTTATTTTGAGTGATTGTAAATAGAAGAGAATCAAGGGAACTTCAAGAGTTTGTTGGAGGACTTGATATAAGTTTTTATCTTTTTGTTTTGGGGTAACTTTTGGTTTTAATTGAGACTTCTTATTATTTTGATAATGATTTCTTCTTTTAAGAAAAAGTGTGATTTTGTTTTATCCATAGATTTTGAGTAGAAAGTTCATTTCGAAAGTTAGTTCTCAGAGATTTGTAGGCACCACTTTTTCTTTTATTTTATCTTTTTTTGTTATTTTATTTTGAGTGATTGTAAAGAGAAGAGAATCAAAGGAACTTTAAGAGTTTGGTCGAGGACTTGAGATAAGTTCTTATCTTTTTGTTTTGAGACTACTTTCGGTTTTAATTGAGACTTGATGTTGGTTTGACAATGATTTCTTCTTTTAAACTAAAGTGTGGTTTTTTTTTCTCCATTGATTCTGAGTATTTTTCCTTATCTTTATTCTTAAAATGATAAGTAATTAAATTTTAGGCGGAAGTTGTGGAAAGTATTGATTTTCAATGATGGAAGAAGTTGTGATGATTTAAATCCATTTTAAAAGTGTTGGATGAAAGTTATGGAGAGTATTGATCTTTAATGTTAGAAGAAGTTGTGATAATTTAAATCCATGTTTCATTTACTTCTTGATTTGGCCAATCCATATGTTAAAATTTGTTGTGAGAACATGTAAGAATCAGATCATTTACTTCTTGATTTGGCCAATCCAAATGTTAAAATTTGTTGTGAGAACATGTAAGAACGAGGCTGGTATTGTCTCAATCAACAATTGGAAAAAATCACATGAGGTTGTATGAATGAGAATATTATTCATATGATTGAGTGTAAATAAATAGGGAAATATTCATTGAAGGGTGTAGAGTTAGAGGGCATTAAGGCGACATGTTAAAGCCCCCAACTTGTTTTATTATTTTAGGTTCTGATACGAGATATTAGCCCTCAAGTGGAAGTAATCGAGGGACCTCTGGAGTGAGAGCTAGTACCTTCCCTGCCTAGCTGGTCTTCAGAACTATTCAAACTTTAAATTAGGCAATGTTCTTTACAGCATCTCTAGTAAGGGTAAAGAATATTATTGCTCCTATTTGGCACACCACAATTTGCATACTTCCACAAAAAAATTCTTATACTTTTTACTGATTTATATCAAAGAAGAAAGATTTTTTCATACGTAGTGTTTTTCTTCTTCAAAAACTCTAGTTATCTTTATAAGTTGTTATTGTTCTATCAAAATATTGAAAATAACCAAAATATTTAAATTTTTCTTACTGCAAAAATTATCTTTAGTTTAGATAAATATCTTTTTATTAAAAATAGAAAGTTTGTTGTTCAATAGTGCATATTGTGTATTCTCACTGTAGGTTCGATATTCAGTCTTAAATAAAAAGTCCTATATTACTTGATAATGATACTTATACTTGCGTAGTATCCCAATAAATGTGAATTAAAAGGTAAATTCTTATTTTTCTTCAGGATCAAGTTTTTTCTTTTGTTGCAGAATCAAGTTTTTTGCACTATTTTCGAGGAGAAATTGATTTTAAAAGAAAATTTTTTTTTTTTAGAAAGTCTTATTTAAAATTTAAGTTATCTTATCTTATCTTATTTTGTTTTGTTTTTTTTTAATTTATTTTATTATATGTTAGTGCATGCATAGTTCAGGTTCTGAAAGACAAGTTTCCTATGGTTCTGAATTAGAAAGAACTATTAGAAAAATAGAAAAACCAAAAAAATTATAAATTTTGGAAAATCTAAAAAAACTACATAAACGGTAGACCAAAATAATCAAAATGCTGAAATTCATCAAGAGTTTATACCTTTAAGAGATTATACCAACCCTACTGTTGATGAACTTCATTGTAGTATTGAAAAACCTACTGTAGTGGCTAATTCATTTGTGCATAAACCTGTTATTATCCAAATGGTATCAAATAATTAGTTTGGGGGATCACCAACTGAAAATCCAAATTTACATCTTGCCAATTTTCTAGAATTGTGCGCTATATTTCAATACGATGGTGTATCAAATGATGTCATAATACTTAAGTTATTTCCTTTCTCACTGAGGGATAAAGCTAAGATGTGGTTAAATTTGTTAGCACCTGAATCTATCAGAACTTTGGGTGATTTAGCAAAAAAATTCCTTACTAAATATTTTCCACCGTAAAAAATTGCAAAGCTTAGAAATGATATTACATCTTTTAAACAGTTTCAAGGGGAATCTATTTATGAAGCATGAGAAAGATATAAAGAACTCTTAAGAAAGTGTCCACACCATGCTATACCAGATTGGTTAATAATTCAAACTTTCATAATAAATTAGTTGGATCTCTTAGATCAATTATCGATGTCGTTGTTGGTGGTTCAATGATGTCAAAACCATTTCATGACACTTATGTTTTAATTGAAGAAATGACTGCCAATAATTTTCAATGGTCTTCTGAGAGGGTAAATCTTAAGAAAGTAGCCAATATTCATGAAACAGATGCATTTACCATGTTAGCAAATCAAGTTGTAGCAATTTTAAGGAAGTTAGACCAATTTGGAATAAATTTTTCTCAACCAATTTCCATGATTGAAGAGAATTCATTAGGCCAAATGGTAGATTATCAAGCATCACTTGAAACTTTGAATGCCATAAATAATAAAAAGAATAACCCATATTCAAATTATTATAACCGAGGTTGGAAGAACTAGCCTAACTTTAACTGGAATAACAATTCGGGTGGTAATAATCAGCAATGGGGGAACAACCAAGGAAACCCATTGGTAAACTAGAACAACCAAGGGAATAATAATTGTAGATCTACTTATCCTCCAGGTTTCAATAGTAATACAAATTTTAAGGACAAGAAGTTTTCTATAGATGAAGTGGTGTTACAAATGGGAAATCAATTACAAAGTCAAGGAGCTACAATTAGAAATATTGAGAATCAACTTGGGCAAATAGCAAATTCATTAAGTAATAGATCCCAAGGAACACTTCCTAGTAATACTGAATTAAATCCAAAAGACCAGAATAAAGAACAAGTAAAAGCCGTTCAACTTAGAAGCGGAAGAGAGTTGGAAGGTCGGATTCAAAAAGAAATT
The DNA here is from genome assembly GCA_002079205.1 of Phalaenopsis hybrid cultivar. NCBI lineage: Eukaryota > Viridiplantae > Streptophyta > Magnoliopsida > Asparagales > Orchidaceae > Phalaenopsis > Phalaenopsis hybrid cultivar. The sequence continues at coordinate 101,620 of JXCR01139931.1, read as the reverse complement.
GTAGAAAGAAAAGATACTGAAGAATCAAAAGAGGATGCTCCAAAAGATTCTGAGAGACCTATTTCTCCACTAAAAATAGATTTGGAAAAAACACCACCTCCATTTTCTCAGAGACTTCATCAACAGAAGTTGGACAAAAAATCTTCAAAATTTATGGAAATATTTAAGAAACTTACAATTAATATTCCATTTGATGAAGCCTTAAAATAAATGTCAAGCTATGTAAAGTTTATGAAGGATATTCTCAACTGAAAAAGGAAGTTTGAAGATAATGAGACTGTTGCATTTAGTGAGGAGTATAGTGCGATAATTTAGAAGAAGCTTTCTGAAAAGCTTAAAGTTCGCTTAGCTTCATAATTCCATGTGCAATAGGAGACAAATTTTATGGGAAAGCTTTATGTGATTTAGGTGCAAGCATTAATCTTATGCCTTTATTAATATTTAACAGATTGGGATTAGGAAAAATAACCCCTACTACTGTAACTCTACAGTTAGCAGATCGTTTGATAGCATACCCTAAAGGAGTTATAGAAGATGTCCTAGTGAAAGTAATCTTTCATGTTGATTTCATTGTGCTAGATATGGAGGAAGATAAAGAGATACCTATCATTTTGGGTAGACCATTCCTAGCCACAGGAAGAGCAATGAAAGATGTGCAGAAAGGGGAATTAACAATGCACGTCAATGATCAAACTGTTATTTTTAGCATTTCAAAATCAATGAAATACCCTGCAAAAAGTAAAGGTAATTAATGTTATAGGATGGATGTTATAAGATATCTAAGTGAATGCCATTTTATAACTACTTATGAAGAAAAATCTGAAGAAAAAGATTTAAAACACGATCAAGAAGAGGAATTAAATCAATGTGAAGATCTTTTTAAGGAAAATTCAAACTATGTTCGAAAAAGGTTTGAAGTTTTTGACACGATAGAAAAAGATAAATCATTTTGTCCATCTATTGAAAAATCTTCATAACTAGAGTTGATGTTACTTTCTGATCATTTAAAATATGCCTTTTTAGGAGATTCCTCTACTTTACCAGTTATAATTTCCTCAAAACTAACGATGGAAGAAGAACAAAGGTTGATGAAAATTCTAAAAAATTTTAAGAAAGCTTTTGGATGGATAATTGCGGATATTAATGAGTCCTTCAATTAATATGCATAGAATTCATATGGAAGAGAACTGCGAACCCAGGGCTAATCCGCAAAGGATACTGAATCCTATTATGAAAGAAGTTGTAAAGAAAGAAATTTTAAAGTGGTTAGATGTTGGAATTATCTACCCTTTTTCAGATAGTGCATTGGTTGGTCCAATTCATTGTATTCTTAAGAAAGGAGGAGTAACTAAAATTGTAAATAAATATAATGAGTTAATACCAACTAGACAAGTTATAGGGTCGCGAATATGCATTGATTATAGAAAATTATATCTTGCCACTAAGAAAGAACATTTTCCATTACTCTTTCTAGATCAAATGCTGGATAAACTAGCTAGGCATAAATAATTTTATTTTCTGGATGGATATATTTGTTATCACCAAATTCAAATATCTCTTGAGGATCAAGAAAAAACAAGTCCTTATGGTACTTTTTCTCTTAGAAGAATGCCCTTTGGTTTATGTAATGCCCCTACTACATTTCAAAGATGTAATGATGTCAACTTTTTGTGATTTAATTGAAAGAGGGATTGAAGTATTCATGGATGACTTTTCATTGTTTGGAACATCATTTGACTCATGTTTAGAACATTCATCCAAAGTTCTTAAGCACTGTGAAGAAATAAATTTAGTCCTTAACAGGGAAAAATGTTAATTTATGGTAGCAGGAGGAATTGTATTAGGACATCAAATATCATAAAATGATATGGAAGTAGATCCTACTAAAATTCAAGTTATCATTAATTTATCTTATCCAATAAATGTAAGGAAAATTAGGAGTTTTTTAGGACATGCTGAATTCTACAGACGATATATTATAGGCTTTTCAAATATTGCGAAGCCTTTATACCATTTACTTGGGAAAGTTGCGATTGTTAATTTTGATGAGGAATACCTAAAAGCTTTTAAGTTATTAAAAGAAGAAACTAATCACTGCACCAATTGGAGTTTCACCAAACTAGGAAAAACCTTTTGAATTAATGTGTGATGCTAGTGATTAGGTGATAGGAGTTGTTTTAGGACAAAGATATGATAAAATTTTTAAAGTTATTTACTATGCTAGTAAAACTCTTATTGAAACTCAAATTAATTATACAACAACTGGAAAAGAGTTACTAGCAATAGTATATGCTTTCCATAAATTTAGATCATGTTTAATTGAAACTCATTGTGTAGTGCATACAGATCATTATGATATTAAGTATTTAATGAAAAATAAGGATGGTAAACCTAGACTTATAAGATGGATTCTTCTTCTGCAAGAATTTAATTTTATAATAGTAGATTGAAAGGGGATTAAAAATCAAATTGCTGATCATTTGTCCACGCTTGAATTAGAAAAACCACTCTTTTTTGAAAATGAAATTAATGAACATTTTCTAGATGAAAAATTGTTCACTATCAATGAGCGGCGTGTTCCGTGGTATGCCGACATTGTGAACTTTATTGTTAGTGATATTATACCTTATGGAATGACATACCAACAGAAGAAGAAATTTATTTTTAAAACTAAGACTGGATGACCCATTTTTATATAAACAAGGAATGGATCTAATTATTCGAAGATGTGTACCATTAGAAGAAACTTATGAGATTGTCCAAAAAATGTCATATTTCTGATTTTAGGGGACATTTGGGTGTTGATAAAATAACATACAAAATTTGAATCTGGATTTTATTGGCCTATAATTTTTAGAGATGTTAATGCTTATATCAAAACTTGTGATAGTTGTCAAAGAGTTGGCAATATTTCTAGAAGAAATGAGATGCCCCTAAATTATCTGCTAGAAGTTGAAATATTTGATGTTTGGGGATTAGATTTCATGGGACCATTTATACCATCTTTTGGAAGTTTATTTATTCTTTTAGTAGTGGATTATGTATTAAAATGGATAGAAGTTGTTGCTTTACCTCGATGTGATGCTCAAAGTGTTGCAAAATTTTTGAAAATGAATATATTTTGTAGATTGGGGATGCAAAGAGTTATCTTTACTGATGGGGGAAGCCATTTCAGAAATTCCATAATGGAGAAATTATTAAAGAAATATCATATAAATCATAGGATTGTTATTGCATATCATCCTCAGACAAGTAGTTTGGTTGAATTATCTAATATACATATAAATCATAGGATTGCTACTGCTTATCATCCTCAGACAAATGGTTTGGCTGAATTATCCAATCAAAAAATTAAAAGAATTATGGAAAAATCTGTGAATCCAACAAAAATGGATTGGTCAGTCAAACTTGACCATGCTTTGTGGGCTAAGAATTATGGAAAAATCTGTGAATCCAACAAAAATGGATTGGTCAGTCAAACTTGACTATGGTTTGTGGAATTATGATCTGTAAATCCAACAAAAATGGATTGGTCAGTCAAACTTGACTATGCTTTGTGGGCTTATATCAAAACTCCTATAGTAATGTCCCCATATAGGCTAATATTTGGAAAAGCTTGTCACTTACCAGCTGAACTAGAGCATAAGGCATATTGGGCCATTAACAAGTTCAATTTGAATTTAGAAGATGCTGATGAGAAAGAATTGTTACAATTAAATGAGCTTGAAGAGATAAGAAATGAATCTTATGAAAGTGCCAAAATTTATAAAGAAAATATGAAGATGTGGCATGATCGAAGGATTCTTACTAAAAATTTTCAGTCAGGGCAACAAATTTTGCTATATAATTCAAGGTTAAGAATATTTCTAGGCAAACTTAAGTCCAGGTGGATGGGCCCATTTATTTTGATTAAAGCTTATCCTTATGGAGCTGTGGATATTAAAGATCCAAAGTCTGAGAAAATATTTAAAGTTAATGAACATAGACCGAAACCTTATTTTATAAGGGATCAACATAAGTTTAATGATGGAATGATTTTGGGTCAACCAGAGTAAGCACTGGTTACTTCGGGCTAACAACGTAAAACCAAACACTTTGTCGGAGGCAACCCATAGTTATCAGTGTGTTTTTATTTTGATTGTTTTTTTATGTGTGATTAATAAAATTTGGGGTAGTATTTTTTAGATTATTATGTGTTAGTGTTGATTTTAAGACTTTATTTAGTTATCTAGACATGTGAAAATGTTAATTTAGACGTTAAGTTGACTAGTGCAAAAATGTAGACTGGCACTAAAGCGCCAAATCCGGTGCTTAAGCGTGGTAGATTAAAAACATGTGTTAAATTAATATTCTAGAATGGAAAACCACTTAGAAGTTTGTAAAAACGTGCCAAAGTAGTTTATAAATGTGTCTAGGAGTTAATCGAAGGATTTAAGTCTATAAAGAGAAGGGAATTTCACCCCAGATCATTTCTAGCCCTAAAGTCTAAGAGAGAGATAGATTTTAAGATGATGTGTTCATGGGAGATGGATTTGAAGAAGGAGGAGACCATGAGGAAGAAATTCATTAGTCAAAGTGCACAAGAGATGTATAAGGGTTTCTTAGCCATTAGTATTGAAGGGATATCAGAGAAGATCAATAAAATGAAAATACCATGTTTGTACTAGAAACTAAGGTATTGAAGATTCTTGCACAACTTGAGCATATTGGATGGCAATTGAAAATGCAATTTAACAACACTAGTTATATAGAGGAAGAGGATAAGGAGATATTTATTAAGCAAAAGTGGATTGAAGAAGATTGCATCAGAGCACATCACCACCGTCCGTTTTATCAACTTTACATTTCAGTTGCCGCAAGAGAGAGTAATGAAAAACCTAAGTTTGTTCCTTCAAATGAAGAATGCAATTAAGTTCTATGTTCAAATTTATGTTTTCGTGTGTTTAAAGTCATTGTCTTTAACTGTTTTAGTGTTTAAAACTTGCTTTTAGTGTTCGTGTTGCTTAGGTGTTTAATTGTGAAAGATTGTTATGTGTTTGTATTTAAGAAAAATTTTTCATCTAAGACAATTTGCAATGAGAACTAAGTGTTTAAATGTATTTGTACTCATTTGTTAATTAATATAAGTTTGTTTGTGTAAGATTTTTTGTTGTTTTAGCCTTGAATTGAAATAGTTATTAAGGAGTATTTTGAGATAAAGGAGAGTTATAAAAAGTTGAAAATAGTCATTTTAGTATTATGAGACCATTTAGGGGTGGTTTATTTAGGCAAATAGTGCATTTTACTTTAATTTAAAATTTCTTAAAATCGTACACTCGCGCCTAAGCGCCACATCTCGCAACTAAGCGTGAGCAAACCCTGAGAGGAAGGCTCCTAAGTGCCACTTACCTGCGCTTAAGAGACGGTTCACAAAAACCGATTCGCAAACAGTTAAAAGTGAATTTTTGAGCCATAAATCGCCATTTTTAACACCACCGTCACCTTCTTCCTCTCAAGTTTGCAAATTTTTAGGGCTAGGGCACATCTAAAATGAAAATTTCTTGATGGAATCAAGTGAAATTTGCTAGATTCAACTGCTTTGGAGTAAGAGCTTTACTTCTACATAAAAATTTTGGATTTTCACCATGTATTTTGAGCACATTTGGAGGAATTCAAAAATTTACTATTCATGGTGAAAATTGAGGAAAAGTCTATGGAAATTGCATGGGAAGTTTAGTTTGTGCTTTTAGAAGTTTAGTTTAGTAATTTAAACTTTATTTTTGAAGTTATTGTTGGAATTTATCAAATTTGTAGAATGGCACCAAGAATGAAGACAGGCAAAGGAAAATCCCCTTTCAATTCGAGTAAATTTGTTAGTTCAAAAGCTAAAGATCGGTATAGTGATGCATTGTAATCACGTAAACTGATTCAGGAGAGATGTTTTAGAAATCAGGATGGAGACGTAAAAGATTAAATTGTTTGCCTACAATGGGAACAATTATGTTTTCTCTCTATTGTGGCAGTTATATCTGTTGTGAGGGAGTTCCATGCAAATTTTCCTGAAGCTGAAGAAAATCGAGTCATGGTTTGAGGACAGTTGATACCTTTTTTCGCCAGAGTTAATTAACTTGTTTTACCATTTACCACTGGATACATTATGTTTTTATGCAAATTATAGTCATAATGAAGCGGAATTAGCGACATTATTTCTTACTTGGCTGTTGGGAGAGGACTTTGGAAGATAACTAATGAAAGGAGAGTTAACTTCCCAACTTCAAAGTTATGTGCACCTTCAAAGGCCTGACACTATTTCATTTATGCCCGTCTGCTTCCAACCAATCATCTCAGTGAAGTGACCAGAGAAAGAACAACGTTGACCTATTGTATTCAAGAGGGAAAGCTCATCAACATTGAAGCTTTGATCTGTCAGAATATGATCAATTCTGTTATAGCTATTACAACTGCAGGTCTGGGATTTGCTTCCTTGTTCTTTTCCTTGTGTGAGCAGGCTGGAGTTAAATATGATAGCTAGGAGGAAGTGTTATTACCTCTAAATCCCATGAATGTGAAGAGTTATTTTGAGAATTCAATTTTTGGCTGGAGAGGAGGATTTTCCAGAAGCTATGGAATGGAGACGTCTGCTGATTCTACATCTAGACAATCTACCTCACGTGCTTCTACATCTTGAGGTGAGTCTATTGATACCCAAGATGAGTTATTACAGAGGATGATGAAAAATATCAACTTTACTGCTGATAAAGTACAATATATGAGCATTCTGCAGATCATACTGATAAGTATAATAGGAGAAAGAGTGATTATGAAGAGAAATTCCACTCATCTTAGGAGAGTCTGATTAGAGGTGGCCTAGGAGTGCAATTTCCTCCATATCCTCAATATCCTAATTGTGAGCATGCAGAAAAGTGGTATAGCGGTGCTTCTGAGGATGAGGAGTAGGATTGAGATATTTTTATGTTTGTTTATGTTGAAGGCTATTTGATGTAGTACTGCTACATTTTTTTGTGTTGATTTGTACTATGTACTATGTTATGTTTGGGACCTTTTATATTGTTATTGTGATGTTGTGTTTTGTTAGTGGCCTGTTTTAACATTCTAGGGTAGTAAGTGTTGATGTGTATTTAACACTATTTTTGTTAGATTAGGATTGAACTTGATTCTATGTCTTTTGAAAAGTTTAAAATCTAGCTAACTTAAAATCTTAAATTTAAATTTCTGAAAATGCTATCATGTATTTTTCTTTTATAATGTTAATTAGTTTATTTTTATGTTGAGATCATGAAATCAAGTTAGTGTGTTAGTTTACTTTTATGTTTATACCCACTCTTTAGAAGTCTATTGAATCTCTACATGTTAAACTGAAATTAAAATATAAAAAAATTGATCATAAATAAATTTTACTCTTATTTTTAGTTTTATACTAGTATCATAAGGGTTTAAAAATTCCTGTTAGCATGTTCTTTTAAATTTTCAATCCTGCTTATATATATTTGATGCCAATTTGTTTAATCTATAAAAAATTTAAGTTTGGCGGGATGAAAAATATTTTCAAAACTAGAATTTTATTTGTTCTCAAATGTGCTACAAGTGAATTTGGTTTGAAAAGAGAAAAGAATGACTATGTATATGAAGTTATATTAGGGAAGTAAAATTTGATTTTAGAAATGAGTAGGAAAATTTAGTTAAAATTTTTTGTAATGAAGAAAAACTTTAAGGTAAAATGTTTTTAGATGAAAAAATGGTTAATATAAGTAACTATATTTAGTAAGAAAAATTGTATTTTTTTAAAATTTAGATAATTTAGACTTTTATTTTTAGTATTAAAATGATTTTCAAAACTATTATTATATCTATAAGTAAAAGTATTATATCAAGGCTTTACTTTAGGAACTGAGAAGTGGAATTCAAAATCATTAAAGGCCTATCCAGATATAGTAATCCTTGCCTGAAAAAGAAAACAAAAAAAGAAAGAAAAGAAAAAGAAAAGAAAAGGAGAAAGAAAATAAAAAGCAAAAGAAAGATAAAAAGAGAAAAAAATTAGGAAGGAGAAGCTTGAGGATTAGTGTCTAATCAAAAATTGGTTCTACATTTGATCTTTTTAAAGTGTAAGAGTTGAAAAAGAGCTCATTTCTAAATTTGGAAAATCTACAATATAGTAAGTAAAATTATTTTTAATAAAAATTTTAAATTGGAGATATTAAAAGAACTAATTTCTAAAATTGGAAAATCTACAATATATTTCTGAATTAGATAAGAACTCATATTTTCATCTTTCTTAACATTAAGCATTTCTAAATATTAAGTTGGTATCATTTATTGAATATTTTTTTCTAAATTAAACTGCTTTCTAAATCAAAATTTTAGTGACTCATAAGGAAACTCATATACATATCATACATATTTAGTTTTTAAAGATTGAAGTGTCACTTGAGGATAAGTAACATTTTAAGTTTGGAGGATTTTGATACACCTAAAATAGATAATATTTTTAGACACATTTGTATATATATTTTTGAGATACTGCGCTTTAATGGAAGTTATTTTTGTGTTTTTCTTGCAGATGCAAGAAAGAAGGGTGAAAAATGCTTAAGAGAGTGAAAAAGGATCAAATTTGGAGTAAAAAGGTGAAAAATTTGCAAAAAAATTTTGGTTCCTAAGCGTCAGATTCGGCGCTTAAACACCGGTTAAATAGAGAAGGCCTTGCCTAAGCGACAGAGGCCCCACGCTTAAGCGCCAGTGGCAATTATTGGACGAGTAAATTTAGTTTCTGCAAATTTTGAAGAGGTTTTTGAGACACCCATTTGCTTAATAGGTGGTTATAACCACCATGGACAAAAATTATCACAGAAGGATGCATCTCATGGGGAAATACATCAAATCTAGAAATATTTTGAAGGGAAAACAATGCACCTTTTAAAGAATTATAAAAGGAAGAAGAGAGGACTTAGAAAAGAGTCCTGAAAGTATTGGAAAGTTTTGAAAGTTCTCATTTGGGGAGTTAGTTCAAAGAGAAATTTAGGCACCACATTTACTTTTATTTTATCCTTTTTGTTATTTTATTTTGAGTGATTTCAAAGAGAAGAGAATCAAAGGAACTTGAAGAGCTTGGCGGAGGACTTGAGATAAGTTTTTATCTTTTTTGTTTTGAGACAACTTTTGCTTTTAATTAAGACTTTTTGTTAGTTTGATAATGATTCCTTCTTTTAAACTAAATTGTGATTTTATTTTCTCAATGGATTCTGAGTAGTTTTCTTTATTCTTCTTCTTAGAAAGGTAAGTAATTAAGTTTTGGACAGAAGTTGTGGAAAGTATTGATCTTTAATGATGGAAGAAGTTATGATGATTTAAATTCATGCACTTTATTTACTTCTTAATTCAACCAATCTAGACGCTAAAATTTGTTGTGAGAACATGTAAGAATTGGGCTGGTATTGACTTTGTCAACAATTGGAATGAATCATATGAGGTTGTATGAATGAGAATGTAGTTCATATGATTCACTGCAAAAAAATAGGAAAATATTCATTGAAGGGTGTAGAGATAAAAGACTTTAAAGTGACAGGTTAAAGCCCCCAACTTTGTTTATTATTTTAGTTTCTGCTACGAGATGTTAGCCCCCAGTTGGAGGGAATAGAGGGAACTCTAGAGTGAGAGCTAGTGTCTTCCCTACCTAGTCGGTTTTTAGAACTATTCAAACCTTAAATTAGCCAATGTTCTTTATAGCATCTCTAGTAAGGTTAAAGAATATTATTGTTCTTATTTGGCACAACATAATTTGCATACTTCCATAACAGAATTTATATATTTATTACTGATTCATAACAAGAAGAAATATATTTTCATATTTAGTACTTTTCTTCTACAAAAACTCTAGTTATCTTTTTCAATTATTGTTGTTCTATCAAAATATTGAAAATACCAAAAATATTTAAATTTTCATTACTGTAAAAATCATCTTGAGTTTAGATAAATTTCTTTTTATTAAAAATAAAAAGTTTGTTGTTCAACAGTGAATATTGTGTATTCTCTCTGTGAATTCGATATTTAGGTCTTAATCAAAAAGTCCTATATTACTTGATAACAATATGTATACTTGCGTAGTATGCCAAAATATATAAATTAAAAGTTAAAATCTTATTTTTCTTCAACATCAAGTTTTTGGTTTTGTTGCAAATTAAGGAATTATAAGTGAAATATAATCTAAAATATTGTTGTGCTGTGCATATTAGCAGTATCCAGGGATCAGTAAGCTAATATCCACAATTTATTACTAAGAAACTTATCCAGCCTTTGAAACACCATACCCCATACCACGTAAAAGGATTACTCATATAGCCAAGAACAAACAGATCAGCCTCCAATAAAGCATCGCTAAAACTATTAATAAGCCTTTAGTTGGGATACTTACTTCCCTTCTTCTCAACAATAGAAGAAATGACATTAAAATCTCCCTCAACAATTCAAGCCTCATTACAGAAAAGTTTGAGAGTAGCAAGATTATCACAAAGCTATATCCTATGAATTTTATTACAACCAACTTACACAATAGTAGCAAAAAAGGAAAGATTACTAATAAAAATCTTTAAATGGAGAAATTGCTTATGGTTAATAAGCACATCCAATTTAAAATAATCGAGCCATGAAAGCAAAATTTTATTATTAATATTATAAAAGATTTGAACATTTTGAAAAGCTTCAAATACTTCCCATTACTATGATAAGCCACCAAAGGTTCAAGAAGACCAAAGAAGGCTAACTTATAAGATTTAATTATATTAACAAATTTATTAGAGGTGTAGACATCAAAAATACCTCTAATATTCCAAACCATACACTATGTTATTCAAAATTAACATTCTCCCTCTAGTCTTCTCAGAAGTGACCTCAAAATAATTTTCCTTATATTTCCATATATCATAACTTTGAGCCAAAGTTGCCCTAATACTAACATATCCTATTTCTCGGATACCTTTCATTTTCTTTCTCTTGGATTGAATAAGATTCCAATCTTTATCAAAATCAACTCTAAATTGATATAATTTTTTAGTTAATTCATTTTCTAGATTGTTAGTACCTTAAATAGAAGCAAGATTAGTAAAATTCAATTTTTATTTGTATTTCTGGCTTATATTTGGTGATATTGCGCATTAAAGAAATATATTTTTCATGTTTTCTTGGAGGTATACTAAGTTTAGGCATTTGGATCTTAAGGATGCAAAAAGTACAAAATTTGGAGTCAAAAGTGGCGTTTTCCAAAATTTGAACTGGCCCATACACACCGGAATACAGAGAAGACGATGCCTAGGCACCAGATTTTAGGGCCTAGGCGCCAAAGACAGTTATTTTCACAAATACATTGAATTTGAATGGATTTTGAAGAGGTGCCTATGGAGACTTTTGGGAAATTTGTCCTTATGTTATAAAAGAGTATTTTAATGTCAGAAAAAGTGGTGTATGTTTAGTGTGATTGTGTGAGGCATGAGTTCCAAGTTGTGGGAGAGTGTTGCAAGTGTTCTAAGAGTTGTAAGAGGAGAGAGAAAGTGTGTGATTTCTTCTTTCTTACATTTCTAAGAGAGATAAGAGTGTTATTGTAATAAGAGAAAGAGCTTCATAAGAAATTTAAGGTATTTGCATCGGGAAGAGAACAAGTAAATTTGTTTTACTTTTCTTTCTTATTTTGTAAAATTATTTTTATATATATATAATCCATATTTTTTTGTATCTTTGTAATGATTTCTGAATAGATTTCTTTGTCCTTCTCCCTATAAAGAGAAATAGTTAAGTGAAGAATTAAGATTACTGTGCAATATTTTAATTTCATATTTGTGATCATTCAAACTTTGAACTTCATTTATATTTTGATCTGGCCATTTGAATTGTTATAATTTGTTGTGAAACATACAACCCAAAAGCGCTATGCTTTCTACAAGAGAGTATGAATCACATTGAATTTCATGGATGACAATGTAGGGAAATATTCATTGATGCATGTAGAAATGGAGATTTTAGCGTGAAAGACTAAAATCCTTAATTTTGGTCGAGGAGTTTAAAAACTAAAGCAAGATGTTAGCCCTCAGGCGAGGGAAACGTAGGAACTCTGGAGTGAGAGCCAGTATCTTCACATCCTAGTCATGGATTTAGGGACTAAATACTTGATTATCCAATGTTCTTTACCACTTGTAAAAAGGATAAAAAGTGTAATTTCACCTATTCGGCACAATATAATTTTCTTCATTTTGCTAACTCACTTACTATAGTCTCCTTGTAAGGGGAAGGATGCTTTCTTAAACTTGAACTCTTCATCTCAAAAACTAGATTAGTTATAGTAAATTTAGCCTTTGAGTTTAGAGATAAGTGTACTAAACTTGGTTTCATTAGTGGCATTAAACAACCTTCAACCTGTTTTCTTACTTGAGTTTTATATAGTTTAAATATCATGCTTTTGTGTGATTTTGCAAACAAATTTTCACCTCTCTATGAGATCAATACATAAGACAACATAAGAACCCTTTATTACTTGAGTGATATGTATACTTCTGTTTGCAACCTAGTGGTGATTTGAAATTGAAAATACACCTTAATTCACTAGGAGTCGCAGTGTTAGGTATTTTAAAGGATAAAACTTATTATACTAAAGTAGCTTTTTTTTGGATAATTTGGATAATTTTGGGTATAGCTTCCTTGTGTGTTGTGGTGTTGAAAAACATTTATAACACAAAAAATAAAAATCCCACATGAAGTTTTTAGCGTCATGGCCTGGGAGGCTATCGAAATTTGTGAGAAGATTCTTTGAATCAATATATATATCTGTGTGTGTGTGTGTGTGTGTGTGACTGTAAACTAAAACAACAAAAATATATATGTTCTTTTGTGTTCTTATATTTAGTATTGTTACTTTTGTTTGTGTATGTAGAGATTAGTATCCAAGGGATTAGTACCTTACGATTCAAAATTAGAATGAACCATAAGAAAAATTAAAAAAAAAAGAACTTGACAAAAATGGCAGATAATTTAAATAACCAATTTATAGAAAATGAACTTCAATAGAGACCATGAAGATACTATGCTAACCCCACTATAGATGAAAGTCACTTGACTATACAAACTACTGATGTAGTTGCTAATTCGTTTAAGCTTAAACATGTTATTATACACATGGTACAAAATAATCAGTTTGGGAGAACAACATCTTAAGATATAAATTTACATCTTGCTAGCTTTCAAGATTTGTGTGATACATTTAAATATGATGGAGTTTTGAACGACTCCATCAGACTTAGACTTTCTTCTTTTTCACTAAGGCACAAAGCTAAGATGTGGTTAAACTTTTTAGCACCTGGATCAATTAAAACTTGGGGAGAATTATTTCAGAATTTTTTGGCTAAATATTTCGCACCATCAAAAAATTCTAAGCTTAGAAAAAATATTACAACTCTTTTTCAGTTTGAATGGGAATCAATATATGAAGCCTGGGACAAATTTAAAGATCTCCTTCAAAAGTGCCCACACCATGCTTTATCAGAATGGTTAATAATTCAAACATTTTATGATGGATTAGCGGGATCTCTTAAATCTATTATTGATTCTACTTTTGGAGGATCATTAATGTCAAAACCATTCGATGAAGCGTATTCGTTAGTTGAAGAGATGACTACTAACCAATTTTACTGTCCCTCTAAAAGGGTAAATCCAAGAAGAGTGGCTAGTGTTCATAAATCTAACACAATTTTCTATTTTGTCTTCTCAAATTGCCACAAATTCAAAGAAGTTAGATCATTTTGGAATAAATATATCTCAAACATATCCAGTGTTTAAGGAAAATTGATTCAAACAAATGGTAAATTTTCAATCTTTGTATGAAACTTTGAATGCAACAAATAATCAACCTAATAATCCCTATTCTAATTATTTCAATCGTGGTATGAAAAATCAACCTAATTTAAGTTGCAATAACAATAACTCTAATTGTGTAAATCAATAATTGGAGAACAATCAAGCGAACCCTTTGAAATATGTAAATAATCATGTAAATACTAACTATAGCCCTTATTATTCTTCTAGTTTTAAAAGAAATTTACAATTTAAGAAGAAGAATTTACTTATGGAAGAATTGGTATTATAAATGGGTAATCAATTATAAAGTCAAGGAGCCATAATTAGAAACATTAAGAATCAATTGGGACATATTGCCACTGCACTTAGCAGTAGGCCTCAAGGATGTCTTCTTAGTAACGTTGAGAATAATCCTAAAGACCAGAATAAAGAGAAAATTAAGGCTATGTAATTATGAAGTGGAAGAGAAGTGGAAATAGTGTTTAAAAAGAGATTGAAGTTGAAAACGAAGGGGTGAAAATTTAAAAATCTAAGGAAGATATTCATCATGATTTAGAATATTCTATTAAACTGATGAAAATCACTATTGAAAAAACACCATCTACTTTTTCTCAAAGATTGAGATAAAGAAAATTGTATAAAAAATTATCAAAATTTTTGGAAATATTTAAGAAATTAACCATAAACATTCTATTTGTTGAAGCCTTAGCACAACTGCCGAGTTATGTAAAGTTTATGAAGGACATACTTAATAGAGAAAATAAGTTTACAGATAATGAGATAGTTACACTTAGTGAAAAGTGTAGTGCTATAAATCAAAAAATGCTTCTTGAAAAATGTAAAGTTCCTGGTAGTTTATCTATTCATTGTGCTATTGGCGAAAGATTCTTTGGAAAAACATTATGTGATTTGGAAGCCAGAACTAATCTAACGCCTCCATCTATTTTATGAAGTTTAGGAATAGGAGAAATTTCATCTACTATAATAACCCTTTTGTTAGTCAATCAATTGATCACCTATGCTAAAAGAGATGTAGAAGATGTATTGGTAAAGGTTGATAAATTTTTGTTTCATGTCGACTTCAGTGTATTAGATATAGAGGAAGATAATGAAATTCCATTCATTTCAGAAAGACCTATACTTGTAACTGGAAGAGCTATGATAGATGTTGAAAAAGTTAACTTAACTATGAGAGTCAATGATCAAGAAGTTACATTTAATATACTAAAATCCTTAAAATACCCAACAAAAGAAAAAGATGATAAATGCTTCAGGATGAAAATTTGTGATCATTTGAGTAACGATCATTTTAAGAAAAAATTTGGAGAGAAAATGGAGGAAGATGATTTGAAACATGGTGATGAGGATAAAAGGCAAGATAAGTTCATCAAAACCCAAGTGTAGCCCAATCCAAACCCAAGTCTAGCCCAAATGCCCCAAAATTTACCATTAGCCAAATTCCACTAAATTGAACTCCAAAATAAATTCAAAATCACCCAATTACTTTTCCAAACTTCTCATGACAATTATCTAAGTTAATTTCATCAATCACTTGACCAGTCTCAAGCCAAACCCAACATAGACTAAAGTTCAAACCAAAACCCAATTTTGAAACAAAACCCCAAATTTGACCAAAATCAGTCAAATTGACCAAACCGTGGTCACCACAGCAAGCATTGGAGCTCTAGAGACCAAGCTAAATCCACCTAGCCAAACCTACTTGACCCATAGACTAAGGGTCCCTTGAATTAGGGGATTTCATCCCATTTATGACTAAACCAAAGATATCTTTGCCACCAAACATCAAACCTCAGTGCATATCACAATTAAGATTCCTCTTGCTCCCATAACCAACCTAGCCACCAGCCCTGGCCTGATTGGTCAACCTAGTCTCTGAAAAACCTCAGCCCGAGAGAGTCATCTCCACCATATGAACCCAATTTGACCCATCCAAGTTGTCTCAATCGATTGCTCACTTACACCTTTCTTCCCTCCACATAAGCAGTTGATTGCACCTATAAGCTAGCCCTAGTGGCCACTTTTTCCTTCTCTATTTAAAATCCACCCCCTAGTAGATAAACAGAGAGAATGCACTAGAGCTTGGGGAGACTCTGCCAAATTGTTTCCAGAGCTTTGTCAAGACCTCTTGAGCCTATTCCAACTATTTCCCAGTCATCATCCCCACTGCCTAAGCCCAATTTCTCCACTAAAATAGAGGGATTATTTTGGCCATCTCCCAAAACTCCACCACACCCACTGAAACTTCAAATTGACTTGCCCCTCACCATCCCCAGACTAAACGAAGAAGAACCCCACTAAAATATGCATCCCATGACCTCTCTAACCTAGCTCAAGAACAAGGTTTCCCCACCTGTGCAAGGAAGTCTTCAACAGACAATTCACCTAACTAAAGTAAAACTGCTAGGAGGTCCACCAGGCTCCACAAAAGCTTCTGCAAACATCCACATGAGGCGAAACCTCTTGGAGAAAGGTATAGCTCATTTTCCCTAAATCAAGCTTGGTTTGAGTCTTTATGAAGAAAAGTTTAATTTCATGCTTGATCAGCCATCTTTATACATTCTTTTGGACTAGATGATGGTGTAAGAACAAACCCTATGCAAATTGATTGAGTGTAGTTAGAGATATCAAGCTTAGAAGGTGGACGGCTCTCGGGCTAGGGGAGTTGGGGATGACAAAGAAGGATAGTTGGATCCTGTGTGTATCAGATGGAGGTGATGATCACGCCAGAAGAGAGAATGATACATAAAGCACTGGCTGAGTCAGCAACTACATGGATAGCAGTGCCAAATAGCGAAGCATCGTGTGGTCTTTTGGAGCATTACTCCAATTTTCCTTTAATTTCCAAATATCACCAAATTGAACCTAATAACTCAGTAATTTCAACCGAATTGATATCAAAAACTCCTCATCAAAATCCCTTGAACTAATTGGAACCATCAATTGAACCAAATTCATGCCTTAGCCCAATATAAGCCCAAGTCTTGCCCAAATGCCCTAAAATTGACCATTAGCCAACTTCCACAAAATTGAACTTCAAAATTAATTCAAAATCACCCAATTCCTTTTCCAAACTTCTCATGACAGTTATTCAAGTCAATTTGATCAATCACTTGACCTAAGTCTCAAGCCAAACCCAACCTAGACTAATGTTCGAACCAAAACCCCATTTTTGAATCTTAACCCCAAATTTGACCAAACACTATTGTAGGCGCTATTTTTTGTTGGTGAGTTGCACATAAGAAGCTGTCGGTCATCAGAATTGAAATCCCGTCGCTTGCTTTGGAAGGACGTTTTAATTTATATATATATATATATATATTTAGTTTTAGAAAAATATGAAATCAAACCGACCCTGTATATTTCATAGTTTAAATGAAAGAGCATTGTACCTCAAATCCTGTATTTATACCGAAGGATAAACACAAGACTTGAGGATGAGACTCGATCAAATAAACTAAGGAATATATGACATCTGTTTGGTCTATAAAACCATTGTATTTGCCGACAAGTTCCCTTATTTAATATAAAGAATTAAATAGGGTTTATGTTAAGCTGGGTTCAGACATGCTTCCTCTAACGGCAAGCCCCTATAGTTAATTACATCTCGAATGACCAAAATCACCAAAGAAGACTCTCGATAAAAATCAGGAAATATTATCTTCAAGGAGTTTCAAAGGTTTGGACTTTTTAATGAGATCAGACGTAGAGGTGTTGAAGGGGATTGGTTCAAATTTGAAACATTTTGTAGAGTCCAAAGGAGGAAGAACTAGAGGATGTCATGAATACAAAGGAGAACCTCAGTGACTTCCTAAGTTATCCTAATGTTTGGCTTTAGTTTTGACGAGAAATATTTTGGTGTTTCATCATGCCAATTTCTATTTGTTAGGGCATACATTCGTGTGAAACGGTCACACAAATAGCCTGGAAGATGTGAGGATTTAAGTCATGATGGACGACGACCTCAAAATTCTAAGATGAGCTAGGGCTTATATTGTATAGTAGGGTTATACGAAGGCCTAAACATAAGGTGAGGATTTACGTTGCATAAGCAAGCAACCTCAAAGTCCTATGACTTTGTTGTTTATACCTAAGGAAGGAAGATTAGTTTAGTTGGGGAAGACAGGTTCTGCTCTTGAAGATGGTCGTGCTGCCTACCATGCTAGCTCCAAGCTCCTTGCCGCGACGAGTTTGAGTTTTCTAGTGTGTCAAGTTATCCTATGGTTGAAGTTTTTTAAATTTTATTGGGGCATGCTAAAGTTAATTAGAGAGACACCGGTTAGGATCCTACAGTTTTTTTGTTTCGGCTCCACTATTTTTTATTGGATTCACTTAGTCCAAATGAACTTACTAAACTCAACTTAACAAGTTCTATAATTTTATTTGGATCGTGGAAGCCTCAATAGCAACCATAGGTTACCTCCTCCAAGAAATTTCGAATCATTCCATAGAGACATCTTAATTTAATTTCATTTGTAGTTTTTTGTTATGTTTGTGATTAAATTTTTAGTTGTTTTATATTTTGAATGTTGTGGCGCCGAATTTTATCTTGGTTGATTTTAGTTTTAGTTTTGGTTTTGGTTTTGTTGTTATCCCGATAGTTTTAATTTTCATGCAGGATGACATCATTGTTTAGCATGAAAATTTGTGTAAGCATAAAACTATATCATAAAAGTATAGCATAAATGTGCAAGAATGACAACGCTGAAAACTGTAAAAGCATACCTGGCGAGTCTTCTCGTTCCACCACCTAAAACTTAAAATGCATTTGAGGGGAGTTCATGTAGACGCAAAAGAAAAAGAAAAAAAAGTAAGGTTTTTGTAGTTTTCCTATCCCTATGTCATATCTTGGTGGGTCCTTAGGAGTTTAATTAAGGATGATTTTGTCATGCAAAAATATATTGAGTTTAGTAGATCTCTGAGGTATCTAACAGATGTAGAGAAAGAAGCAGGTCCATGCTTCCATCTTAGCACCTGGTAAAGAGCCTCGAAGTCATTTAAACTTATTATGTTGCTTAATAATTCATCCTATGAACACCCTAATGTTTAAGGAACTTGATGTATCAATTATCCCTACGAGTAATGTAATTTTTATTTGTAAATTAATTTTGAATTTTATGTGGGTGAAGACCCTTAAAGAGACATGTTAGTGTTATTGGAACACTTCGCCAAACTTTAGTCCTAATTGGGCTTGTAGTGTTTGAAAGATGTTTTAATTTTAATTATGTTTGTTTTTCTAATCCTCATTTAAACGCTCTTGATTTAACTTAGATTTACTAAGCCCTTAAGACCTAGGTGAGTGTCTTAATTAGTTTTGAAAAGGTTAAGCTTTAGGTTGTCATGATTTATTATTTGAATTTAATTTGAAAATCAAATAGGGGTATTAAATTGATTAATTATTGACTTCAAAAGTCATACCTCTAAGTCCTACGTTCATTTTATTTTAATAAACTTCCAAATTTTAATAATTTAGAAATTTTAATAACCCTAAACTTATTTTTTTTTATTAAGAAAGTGAGGTTGTTTCTACCAATTAACCCCTTGCTTTTCAAACATCCAAATTAAGATCAGAGGTTACCCATTTCCCTCCTTGAATTAAGCCTAAATGTTAATTAAGGCTAAATTTCCAAAATTACACAGTTGCCCTTAAGGTTCTAACACTTCATAATTCATCAAATTTAATCCAAAAGACTTTGACATTATTATCCTACCTCATTCATGGGTCAACTAAGACTTCAGAGGAGAAAATGTGATTTTTCAAAATTTGATTTAATTTATATAATTATTTTCATGCAAAAATCAGATTTTTCAAAGAAATTTTCTAACTTAACCAAGGTAAATCCTAATCCCCTGAAATTTTTACTAGAGGTAGAACAAGACCAATGAAGCATTTGGACCAAATTTCATGATTTTCTTGACATTAATTTGAATTTTAAGAATTATTTTAATTTCTGGGGTATTTGTTAAATATAAAATATTTTAAATGGGGAAAATTAAGTTTTGTATTAGTGAAAAATCTTCCTAAGGGCAGCAAACCTAGAGGAGAAAATTTTATATTTTTATGAGTTTTATTTGATTTTGGAATTATTTTTAGTGAAAATCCATTTTAGTCTTTAAATTTATTTTTAAGCTTTAAAATTCACTATCTTTGTTTAGAAAACAGTAAGAATATCCTAATTATTCCTAAGTGCTTAGGAACCAATTTAGAAGATTTCCATGAATTTTATTATTTTTGTGATTTTTATGGATTTTTAATTGTTTAAATATTTAAAAATTGGCTAAAAATCAATTTTTTATTTGAAATACCATTTTTTTTAGAAAATACCCCTGATCACAGAGAACTCAAAAAATAATTTTTTATAAATTTTTTAGTTATATTTTGATTTTTAAAAATCATTTAAGTGCCAAAAAAGATATTTAACTTAAAAAATCAATTTAAGCCATCAAATGGACTCAAAATGCTTTAAAATTTTTATGGTGAGTTCTATGGATCCTAAACAACAGTGGAGATAAAAAATTAAGTCATTTTTGTTTTTATTATTCAAAATTAATTTTATTTGTATTTTAGGGTTGGTGAGATTAAGTGTATTCTTAATGACTTAACTCATGAAATTATTTTCAAGGGGTCCTCTGGTCATAGTAAACCTTCCAAATTTTTCTCGGAACTTCCTGAGTAACATGCTAATTATCATGATTAATTCATGTAAATAATAGACATAAACTTGAAAAATATGTATCTCTATCTTGGGACCTCCTCTAATTTTGGAAAAATCAGAGGATGTCCCTAGTAGAGAGGCATTAACATGCTAAAATTTCAAGCCATGGTGATATTAGTACGTGCATGGAGAATCAAAACATTCAAATTAGTGCTTAATCAATTAAAAATAAAATATACATGAAGACTTCAAATCATATTTACATTGTTCTCCTCTGTTCATTGATCAAAAGGGTATTTTTATTTTATTTTTATGATTTTCTTACACCAAGATATGAATTTTTAAAGCTAGGGCTATGTATTTAAATAAGAAAATCCCTATTTTTCTGTTTAAATGCATGGCACTAACTGTATCCTAGGAAGCTCCGAAGGCACGCGTGGCACACTCTAGTTGGACGCCGCCATCCAAGTAGCCACTGACTCGGCCCGCAATTCATGTAAGGACGCGCTGTCTGGCTCGATCTCCTCCATCCGACAGATACACGTGTGATCGGACTGCTCTCCGCCATCATCCCCGATAGAGTGATCCTGTGACGGTCCACACTAAAATCATAAGATCTCAACCTAGACTCAACCAAATCACCTCGGGTTTGATCGTATCGACTCGCCTAAGTGAAACGAACATATTCATATGGTAATCATGCAATTAAAATGGATCTAAACAAATGGAGAATTTAAATAGACTTGAGAGGAGGAGAGGTTCAATACCTTCGCTCTGAGAATGGAAGCTTTGATCAGAGAGTCTTGGCACATTCGTTAGGGTCAAAAGAAGTAGGGATTAAGCCTCTTGTTATGGTGAAATTCCTAGACCAAAATTCGACCAAGGTCGATTTCAGGTGTTGATCAAAGTCTATACTAGGGGCTCTATGGAAGGGGGATTTCAAGGGGCTTTGGTTTCTTTGAATGTTGTGAAGGTGTGGGTGAGTTTAATTTTAGTTTAGTGGAGTTTAGAGGTGTGGAGAGCTTTGTCCTTTCTCCGACAAGTTTTTTAGCTCAAAATTTGGGCTCCGATAAGGGAATTCAGGGCAATGTGGTGGTTGGGTTTCACTGAGGAAGTCTCAAAGAGGCTTTGGGATCAATTTGGGGAAGTCTCTTAGAGGAGTTTTCAGTTCTCTGTCTCTGTGGCCGCGGAGGGGAGCATTTTATAAAAATGGCCTTAGGCTTGGTTCCATGGTCAATTGGGGGGTGAAATGTGCTGCCTAGGTGGAGGGCAGAGAGGCTCTAAGCTTCAATTTGGATGAGGTGGCCTCTAGGTTTGAATTAGGTCTATTCCAATGGGGGTGGCTCTCGATTTGGCCATTTTACAACCATTAGGCCAGTCGGCCGGCAAGGGGAGGTAACTAAGGAAATCAGGTGAGCCAGGGGAAAATGTCATAACAGTTTAATGATTTTAGGCTTTCTTTTGGAAAAAAATATCCAAGGCTTAAGCAAATATGACATTAAATCCGTGGATTTAGGGTAACTTTGGCCATGTCTTAGCTTTGGTAATTTCATGGAGTTTATCCTGGCAACTAGGGTCCAACTTATGGCTGTGGAGTCATTAATTTGATGACTTTAGGATAGTTAGGCCACCTTTAGTTCATGGGTTTAATGTGGGTCCAAGTGATCAAAACATGGATTTAGGCTAGGCTAGCAATGTCATTTGTTGTTATGAAGATTTTGGGTAAAGGGTTGATGTGATTTTGAGTTCAACTAGTGAGTCAATTTGAGGGATTTTTGAAATTTGGTCAATTTAGGCGTGTTGGGATAGACATGGGTGTAGATTGAGCTATCCTTAGGCTAAGTCAAAATTAAATGGTCCAAATGATCAAGGGAGATGTTGTGAAGATTTTGGATGAAGACATAGAGTGGAAATTTTGGGGTTAAGGCCCTCAATTTGGTGAAGTTTGGGGACATGGCTAATTTGAGGCAAAATTGGGGATTTTTGGACTTAAGTGGAAATTAAATAAAATTGGGGCTTTAAAAAGGCCAATTGACGGTCAAATTTGATGTGTAAGAATGTTATGAAGATTTTTTAACAAAATTTGTGGCAAATGGAGTAGGCCATGGGTTCAATTTTGTGGAACCAAGTCATGGGGCCAAAATTGGAGTTTTGATCTAAATCTAAATTGGGTTCAAATAATGGAATAATTGAGCTTGAATTTGGTCTAGATTGGTCACATCAAGAGTGTATTTGGGTTTAGAATTTAAATTGGGGTCAATTGAGACCAATTTGTTAAACATTTGGAGTGATTTGGGGAAAATATGGGCCTTTAAAGGGAAATTTGGGGGTTTTGATCAAAGATGGTCAAATTGGCCGAATTGGGTCATGTAATAGTTCAGAAAAATGAAATTGAGAATATTTGGAAAGTCTTGGAATTTTTTGTGATTTTTTGGCATTTTTGGAATCTTGGGCTAAGGAGGGTGACATTTTGGTAATTTGGCCAATTTTGGTGATTTTGGGTAGTTTGGGTTTTTTCAAATTATTGGAAATGATTATTGAACAAAGTTGGGTATTTTGGGTAAATTTGGGAATTTTGGCCAAATTTGGGGTCCCAAGGGTATCTAGTTAATTTGGGAGAATTTAGGGGCAAAAGGATAGGTTGGGTATCTTGGTAGAGTTCGAGTGCCAACCACCATCAATAAGCCATGGACCAATGGAAACCCCATTTTGGGTCCTCTATGTAGTGATCTTAGCCAAACCTTAGCCTAGCGCTAATGGGTTTAGGGGACCACCTACATGAGTCTGCCAAAAGTATCAAGGGACCAAAGTCCAAAAATTCTGGGTTTAGGGTAGTGAGTGATTGTGAGTGAAGTGAGTGCCTTAAGCCCTAGACCAACACACAGGGTCAACCCTAAGGTCCAGTAGTCCTAAGGGTGACTCATCTTGAGTTCCCCAGTAGTGACCCCACCTACTAAGTGCTAGAGGTTAGGACCAATATGTGGAACTTAAAGTTGAGTAGAGGTTAGGAACTTAAAGTCCTAAGGGTGACTCATCTTGAGTTTTGAATTTCTAATGGTGAGGGTTCCTTATCTAGTTTTCTAAGAATAGTTAATTGGAATGTCCTCAAGCTAGACCTTAGGCTACTAAAGAGAAAAAACAAAACCTCAACCAAAAGTGAGATCAACAAAGGTACCTCCAATTGGTGTGGTGTGTTGGACAAGCACACCGCGCGTATTGGCGTTGACCAATGAGATCAGCAAAAATCAATACAAACTCCCAAGTCAACAGACACGAAAGTATGTGTAGAGTTGTGTGTGTGATTTGTTTCTGTTGGGGAATTAGCAAGTGATTGTCTGATTGAAATTTTGGAGTAGGGACTCTCGTTGGGGATCAGAAAGTGAATTTTGAGATATGAAATTTCAGGTATTTATAGAGGATGGGAGTTAGTATATAAGTGTTGACCCCGAGGTGGGAATTTGAAATTTAGGTAGCAATCCTGAAATAAGAATCAGATGCCATAATCCATTTAAGGTGGTCTTGAAACTGATTTCAAAATATGAGAATAGGCTTGTGTGGGAGGACTGAATCGAGATGGAAAACAGAGAGACTCACATCCAACTCAAAAGGGTAACAACAGTCTAGAAGATGGCAACCATTAAGGATATTACGCCAGAAAGAAAGGATTGTACCAGTTTGAGTTACCAATGGGGAGTTATATTCAAACTGACATGTGACACGGAGAGTATATATGTGACATTAGGAAGGAAAGTACTGTGACTCACATCCAACCTAAGAGGCGATGAGGAAAATATATGCTACATTAAGGAGGAAAGCTCTGGGTCTCACATCCAACTCAAGAGGTAACAAGAGAATATATGTGTCCTTATGTAGAAAATATGCAGATTCACACATGTTAATTTGTGGGGAATATGTGAATAGAATATGAAAATATATGAAGGAATCGGAATTTGGGTACTGATTTGGAAATGAGAATTGAATTTTAGTTATCATTTTTTAAAAGAGAGTCAGAAGTTAGGGACCGACCTCGATGATTATGCATAGGATGCCATGCTACATTAAAGGGGGTCTTCTACTAATCTCAAAGACGGGGAGTCAACATTTGGGTACTGACTCCGAGAGTCATATGAAAAAAATGTAGAGAGTTTGTGATGTTAAATTTGTAGAAATGTGACATGTGAAAAGATTGATTTTGTTGAAGAAAATTTGTTGATTTTTGTGGGATTTTGTACAGAATGTGAAATTCTAGAGAAATGTAAAGAGAGTTAATGTAGATAACAATGGTTGTGCTACGAGCACAAAGAATAAGAAACTCTGAAACTGAGAGAATCAACTCAACAGACTCATTTTCTTTTCTAGTTGTCTTTATCATATTTGATTTTTTAAAATATGTCTTTAAAATTTTTAATTTTAATTTGTTGATTTTCAAAAGAAATTTGTTTTGTTGTTTATTAATTTGTGATTATTTTTGTTTAAATTTTATTTTAGTTAAAAACTTGTTGTTTCGTTCTTCATTCATTAAAATTATGAACCAACGCGCGGCTCGTGGCTTCCATCCATTGCACAAAAAAGGCAATTGACAAAAAGGTACATTTTTGAGAGAAATTTCCATTAATCTGCTTCAATCAAAATATCACAGATCAGACATAGGCTGACGCTTCAAAAAGGTACAACATATAGTCTATATTAAAGTATGTTCAAAAGATCTCATGCCATGTATTACATATCATGTTGTAGTAAAAAAAATGAACCTTCTGACCCTCTGTATCAGGTATGACGAGCTCCTGATTGAGCAGACCTTCTAAGCCATGCTCCAGGACAAGAGTTCCCTTCACATGTACTTAGAAGTACAACCCTCTCATAGTTCGTACGGCAGTAGTTCTTCTAGCTCCGGGTCTGGCGGAAATCCGTATGGTGCTTTGTTGTCATCCATTCTATGGAAGGTTACGGGCACCCTACGGTGTCGTACTCCTGGAATGCAATGTTTGGCAACATCTACCATGTTTCCTTTCAGAACTAAAACTGAACCAACTGGCAACGGAATCTCTATAGCTCCTACGAACTTATCGGGCCGACAATATCAATCTCTTTCCCAAACAATATATTGCTTTTTCTTATGAATGAGATTGTACAGAAGAGTCTTACAAATTCATGATGATCAATGTGAAGAGGTATACAGCCTCCCTCATCATATATGTTGTTGATACAGCTGTTTGGGATGCAGGTAGCTGGCAGTATGTTCCATCTGACCATCCTCTTGATCATCCATTTTATTATAGGAGGTAGTGGATCTACCTAGCTATGTCTAAGGATCCCTGACAGATTTTCCTATCTGTCGTTTGTAAGATTATAACAACAACCACACTGAATAATGATCATTCATTTTCCTTTCATCAATTTCTTCGGGTCAGAGTATGTTCTCTCAATGAGAAGGCCTGCTCGGCCTCTATCTCTCAAATAAAAGATGCAGAGAAGAATGTTTCTTTCGTCACTCTCAGAGAAGACCCTGTTATACAGCTCCAGGCCTTTCAGTATGTTGACAAATATTCCTTGGATTTCCTCATATAATTCAAATTCTCTTTTATTCATCTTGCTTTTTTTGTAGTATCCATCGTACTAGGAGTCGGTAGCTGTCACGGGCGCTCCTCCATCTAAACTTTGGCAGGAGCCCAAACTGGCGTTTGTTTCTCTGGAACATGAGATTCGGCATCTAGAGGGATGTATGACCCTGAGCCCCATGGTACATACTGATCTGTCCCTAGTGGGACATATGGCTCATCCATCAGAAAGTCTGGAGTCTGAGATCCATCGGTGGTGGAGGTATATTGTTCCAATGTACCAAAGCATCGTAAATGTAGAACATTGCAATACGGGCATGTTGACCACATTTTTTGTTGAGATTTATTTTTTTTTCTTTTTAGTAACCTATGGTCTAGTCATAAGATTTTCCTATTGACTATTCTTAGAAAACTAGAAAAGGCACGCTCACCACTAGAAATTCCAAACTCTTCTCTACTCAACTTGAAGTTCCACATGTTGGTCCCAACCTCTAAATACTTAGTAGATGGGGTCACTATGGGGGAAACTCAAGATGAGTCACCCTTAGGATTGCTGGACCTTCAGGTTGACTCTGGTAGTTGGTCTGGAGCTGAGGCACTCACTACACTTATCTGCACCCACAATCACTCACAACCTTGAACTCAAATTTCTAGCCTAGTTCCCTTGATCTTTTGGGATACTCATGTAGATGGTCCCCTAAATCTACTAGCCCTAGGGCTATGGTTTAGCTAAGAACACTACGTAGAGGACCCAAAATGGGGTTTTCATTGGTTTCCAGCTTATTGATGGTAGTTGGCACTCCAACTCTACCAAGATACCCAACCTACCCTTTTACCCCTGAGCACCCCAAATTACCTAAACACCCTTGAATACCCAAACTTTGCCAAAATTCCCAAGTTCACCCAAAATACCCAAATTTGATCAAAATTCATTTCAAACCTTTTGAAAACCTCCAAATTATCCAAAATTACCCAAAATCTCCAAAGATGGCCAAATTACCAAAATACCCCTCCATAGCCCAAAGTCCCAAAAATTCCCAAAAAATCTCAATGAATACCAAATATTCCCAATTTCATTTCTCTAAACTACCACATGATCCAATTTTGCCAATTTGACCATATAACCAAAATCCCCAAATTGCCCTTTAAAGACCCAAATTTCCCCAAATCCAACTCAAATGTCGATCAATTTGATCTCAATTGACCCCAATTTCAATATTAAACTCAAATTAACTTTTAATATGACCAAACTAAACCAATTCCAAGCATAATTGTCTCAAGGTTTGAGCCCAATTTTGATTTAGGCCAAAACCCAAACTTTGGCCACCTAATCTCACCAAATTGAACCTATAGCCTAGTCAATTGGCCCCAATTAATGTTGCAAAATCTCAATAACATTCTTATGCATAAAAATAAACATTCAATTGCCCTTATTGAAGCATCAAATCCATTTGATTTTGGCCTAATTCCAAAATTCCCAAATTTAGCCCCAAATTGGCTAAGTCCCCAAATTTCACCCAATTGATACCTTAACCTCCAAATTGGCATCCAATTCATGTTGAAAACTCTTCATGAGGTCCCTATTGACCATTTACAACAATTAATTTCAGACTTAGCCCAAGGCTAACCCAAGTTAGGCCCAAGCCTAGCCCAACATGACCAAATTGATTAAAGTTCAAAATTCCCTCAAATTGATCCTTTAGTTGAGCTCAAAACCACTTCCATTCTTCACCAAAGTTGTTCCTTATGATCATATACACTAAATGAAACAATTAATTGGGCCAATTGACATGCCTAGCCTAGACCAAACCCAAGACTTGGTCATTTGCACCCATTTGAACCCATGCACTAAATGTGACCTAACCACCCTAAAGTCACGAAATTAACTCCACCCAAGTCATTAGTTGGACTTAGTGACCAGTCCAAATGACATGAAACCACATAAATCAAGTCATGGACCAAAGGTTCCCTAAATCAAGGATTATTATTTCCAAAAATTTATGTGCTTAAGATATCCTTACCAAAATGAGGTATTATTGCACTAAATTGCTGTGACATATTCCCCTGGGTTCCCTGAGCTCCTAGCCACCTCCCCATGGCCGACCGGCTAGCCTAGTTGCTGGAAAAGCTCAAAATTGAGAGCCACCCCCATGGAACCTCACCCAAATCAAACCTAGAGGCCAGCTCATCCAAATCAAATTGAAGAGCTCCTCTACCCGCCATCTAAGCACCACAATGCACCCAAACTTGTGCCCTGAGAGCCACCCCATGGCCATTTTAATAAAAACTAACCTTCACGACCATGGGAGGTGTGCTAAAATTTTCTCAAAGAGAGCCTCCCAAATTACTCATAGAGATTCCTTGAGATCTCCACCGCTCGTTCCAATCACTCCACTGCCTTCATTCCCCCTGTATAACCCTAATTTTGAGCTTAAAAATTAGGGTAGAAACATGAAATCTCTCAAAACTCCATCGAACTTCAATTGCTTGTGATCACACCTTCACAACATCAATAGAAGAAAAAGCCCCATCAAATTACCCTCTGAAATAGCCTCCACCATAGCTCTAGACCAACACCTGAAATCAAGCTTGGTAGAATTCATACCTAGTCCTTACACCACAGCAAGAGGCTTAATCCTTAGCCTCCTTGGACCCCAAAGAATGCGTCAAACACCTCCAATTGAAACCTCCCTTCTTGGAACAAAGGTATAAAACTTCTCCTCCTCCCTAGCCTATTTTGATTCTTCATTTACTTGGGCTTGATTTCATGACACATTAACCGTATGGATGTGTTCGTCTTACTAATACGAGCATTTAAAAACAATTCACTTAATTTGATTAAGAAATGAGAGAGATCATAAGCCTTGAAGGTGGGCGGCTCTCAGCCTAAGTCATTGGGGATAATGACCACGCACCGTCCGATCGCGCGTGTATCAAATTAATGGCCAAGATGAAGCCGAACAACGTTTCTTTACATAAACAGCAGGACACGTGGTTGCTGGCATGGAAGGTGGCATCAAATAGGAGCTCCTAGGATTGGAGCTGCCTAGGATCTACATGGCGCCGCGTGGATAAGTAAAAAATAGCTTTTTTATTTATTTAAACTCCCTAAACTTAAAAAATCCATAACTTTGTGTAGAAAAATTAGAAAAATAAAATAAAAATACCTGCTTACTCAGTGAACAGAGGAGAATAATTTAGAATAAACTTCAAGTCCATTTGATGTATAAAGTATTTTTAAATAATTAAACACTATTTTGTATCATTTGATTCTCCAAGCATATTGATACATCACCTTGGCTTGAAACTTTGGCGTGTTGTAGCCTCTGTTAATGGAAACTTCCTCTAATTTTTCAAAAGACAGAGGAGGTTCCTATACAGAAATCCATATTTATCAAGTTCTTGCACATTATTTCCATAAAATAATCATGGAAATTAGCATATTGATTAGAAAATTCTAAGAAAATTTTAGAAGGTCCACGATGACTAAAGAAGCATTTGGAAATAATTTCATGGGTCAAGTCATTTAAAATGCACTTAAATTTTATAAGCACTAAATCACTAAAATAATTAATTTTTGAAAATATAAACAATTAAATGACTTTATTTTTTATCTCCACTATGGTTTATGATCCAGAAAACTCACTATAAAAATTTCAAAATATTTTGAGTTCATTTGATAGCTTAAGTTGATTTTTAAAGATAAATACCACTTTTGACACTTAAATGATTTTTAAAATCAAAATATAACTAAAAAATTATGAAATTTAGTTTTTTGAGTTCTCTGTGATCAGAGATATTTTATAAAAATAAAATAATATTTAGAAATAAAAACTTGATTTTTAAGCCTATTTTAAATATTTAAAAATTCATAAAAAACACAAAAATAACAAAATTTATGGAAATGTTCTAAATTGCTTCTTAATCACTTAGGAATAATTAGAATATTTTTCCTGATATTCTAAATAAATAGATTGAATTTCAAAGCTTAAAAATATTTTTTAAAGGCTAAAAAAGTGTTTTCACTAAAATAATTCCAATAAATCAAAGAAAAATAAAAAAAAAAAATGAAATTTTCTCCTCTGGGTTCTTTAACCTGAAAGAGATTTTTCAAAGACACAAAATATAATTTTCATCATTTAAAATGTTTTATTTTTATTAAATAACCTAGAAGTTAAGTTAATTCTGATAAATTACAAAGAACTCCAAAAATCATGAAATTTGGTCCAAAGGGCTTCTCTGGTATATGTCTAACTCCAGCTAAAATTTCAAAGGATTAGAATTTACCTTGGTCAAGTTAGGAATTTTCTTTGAAAAATCATATTCTTGCATGAAAATAATTATATAAAATAAATTAACTTCTAAAAAATCACTCTTTCTCCTTTGATGTCTTAATTGACCGATGAATAAAGTAAGATGAAAATTTTAAAGGTCTTTTGAATTATTTGACAAATTATGAAGTGTTAGAGCCTTAGGGGCAATTGTGTAATTTTGGAAATTTAGCCTTAATTACCATTTAGGCTTAAGTCAAGGAGGAAAATGGACAACCTCTGATCTTAATCAATTTATTTTATTTTTGGAACACAATGGGTTAATTGGTAAAAACCAATCTCACTTTCTTAATTAAGTTAAGATATTTCTAAATTATTAAAATTTGAAAGTTTATTAAAATTAAATGATTCTGGACTTAGGGGTATGAATTTTAAAGTCAATAATTAATCAATTTAATACCCCTATTTTGCTTTTCAAAAATAAATTTAAATTAAGAATCATGACCACTTAAAGTTTAACATTTTCAAAAGTAATTAAGACACTTACCTAGGTCTTAAGGGCTTAGTGATGGCTTAGGCCAAATCAAAATTGACTAAATGAGGATTAGAAAAATAAACATAAGATAATCAAACATCCTTGAAACACCAGTAAGCCTAATTAAAAAATTGGCTAAGTATTCAGGTTACACCAACATGCCCTTTAAGGAAATTCACTCAAATAATTTTCAAATTAAATGATAAATGATAATTACCCCTTTCTTAGGGATTTTTATGACATCAATGTTCACTGAGCATTAGAAGTATTCACAGGATGAACCATTAAGCAACATAATAAGTTTAAATGGACTCGAGGCTTTTCACCAGTTGGTGAGAGGGAGGCATGGACCTACTTCCTCCTCCTAACTTGTTGGATACCTCAGAGGTCTATTAAACTTAATATACTTTGCTCCATGAAATCAACCTTAATTAAACTTGTAAAGAATCACCAAAATACAACATAAAGTTAGGAAAACCACCAAAACTTTACTTTTCCTGCTCTTCATAAATGCCCTCGCATGCATTTTTAAGTTTCAAGTGGTGGAACGAGAAGAATCGCCAAGTACGCTTTTGTAGTTTATAGTATCGTCTTTCTTGTGCCTTTTCCTTACATGATTCTCTTTATGCTTACCTTGTTTCTTTTTTATACTTGAGTTTACCTACATGGATGAAAGCAACATAAACTTGCATGTTAACCAAAACCAAAACCAAAACCAAAACTAAAATCAACCAAGATAAAATCCACTACCACAACATTCAAAATATAAAACAACTCAAAATTTAGTCACAAACATCAAACAAAACTACAATTGCAACTAAATTAAGATGTCTCTTTCGGATGATTGGGAATCCCTCAGAGAAGGTAACCTATGGTTGCTCACGAGACTTCCCACAATTTAAATGAAATTGTGGAACTCATTAAGTTGGGTTTAATAAGTTCATTTAGACTAAGTAAATCCAATAGAAAATAATAGTGCTGGAATGAGGGAACCGTAAGATCCTAACCGGTGTTGCTCTAATCAACTTTAGTCTGCCCTCATAAAATTTAAAGAACTTCAACCAAAGGGCCACCTGATTTGACATTATAACTTGAGACACTAGAAAACTCAAACTCGTCGCGATGAGGAACTTGGAGCTAGCATGGTGGACAGCATGGCCATCTTCAACAGCAAAACCTGTCTTCCCCAGCTAAACCAATCTTCCTTAGACTTAAACAACAAAACGATAGGACTTTGAGATTCCTTCCTTATGTAACATAAATCCTCACTTTATCTTAAGGCCTTTGCATAGCGCTGCTACACAATATAAGCCCTAACTCGTCTTAGGATTTTGAGGTTATCGTTTGTCACGACCTAAATCCTCATATCTTCGAGGCTATTTGTGTGATTGTTTCACAAGAATATAAGCCCTAACTAATAAAATTAGCAAGATGAAACACTTAAATTTTTCTCCTCTAAATTTAAACCAAACTTTAGGATAGCTTGGGAAGCCACTGAGGTTCTCCTCTAGGATCCATGACATCCCCTAGTTCTTTTCCTTTGGATTCTACAATAAAATGTTCCAAATTTGAACCAATCCCCTTGCACACCTCCATGTCCGATTTCTTTGGATTCTACAACGTAATGTTCCAAATTTGAACCAATCACCTTTCACACCTCTATGTCTGATTTCGTGATTCTACAATAAAATGTTCCAAATTTGAACCAATCCCCTTTCACACCTCTACATCCAATTTTGTTGAAGAGTTATTCTACAATAAAATGTTCCAAATTTGAACCAATCCCCTTTCACACCTCTACGTCCAATTTCATTGAAAAGTCCTACCCTTTGAAATTACTTGATGATCATATTTCCTGATTTTTATCAAGTGTCTTCTTAAGTTACTTTGGTCATTTAAGATGTAATTTACTATAGGGGCTTGCCCTTATAGGAAGCATGTCCAAACCCTGCTTAATATAAATCCTATTTAATCCTTTATATTAAATAAGGGAACTTGTAGGCAAATACAAAGGTTTCATAGACCAAACGAATGTCATACTTTTCTTAGTTTATTTGATCGAGCCTCATCCTCAAGTCTTGTGCTTATCATTCGGGATAGTTACAGGATTTGAGGTACAGTGCTCTTTCATTTTAAACTATGAAAAAAATGGGGTCAGTTTGATTTCATACTTCAACGTCCTTCCGAAGTGGGTGACGGGATTTCAATTTCGGCGACTGACAGCTTCTTACGGGCAATTCCCCATAAACCCCCAAAAAAGCACCGACAGCTTCTGGTGACTCTGCTGGGGAGAAGCTTTTCTCTCCATACAAATCAAGAAATATTATCTCCATACATCGGTAATGTGTCCATGCCCCTATTGGACCAAATTCTTCCGTCGACATACTTTACCCATTTCTGTTATGGGAAGGTACAATCAACTCCTTGGACTTCAGGACTAGCTGTTCAACCATTTTTGAACAGAGGGGTTCAGAAGGCCATTAAGGACTCTTTAAATTTTTTAATGAGGTCAGTTCCCCAATAGGTGTGTCGGTGGACTAGTTCCACCTGGGCATTTTCTACCACGAATTGGTCCCGAAATGAGTCCTAAAATATTTTACATCTCCCTTCCAAATTTTATTTGCTATTCCACAAATTAAACCAAATTTTGTTGTGTTGGGCGTACTTTGAAACTTTCTTGCATTAATTAAATTTTACACCCCTTAATTTTTTTTAAATACCCATAAATTAAGACCCACCCGATCTACATATCAACCTCTATTTTCAATGCTTGCACTAAATATTACGAGGTTTTTGGCCATATAGATAACCCTAAAATTTTCTGTCTTTAAAGCCTGCTATGATGGCCTACCCGACGCTGACTTTTTCGTGCAACCTGCCGACAAGTCACAAAGCCCGCAACATCGCTCCTATCATCAAATTTTGAGTCAAATTTGAAGATCTCAAGGTCATCCTTGGGAAAGGCCCGTTTGTGGTAATGAAAATCGCTGCTCCGGAAATACAAAAACAGACTGATGAATTCAGTTTGAACTGCCTTCAAGACTTCCCAGCCTGCAAGAAGGCTAAACATGCTACCGTCACGGCACCCACCAAACTTGCTATCCGCGTTGCTGCTAAGGGGAAGGAAGTGATGATTGTTGAAGATACGACTGAGGGATTAACTTTCCCACCACCCGTGTTTTAAATCAGGTCAAGCTCAAAGACTGTACCACTGACCCGAACTCAAAGGAGGAACCGCAATAGAAGAGTTCGGAGGGCCATTAAAGCCCAGGCTCTCGAGGAGACACCCGTTGAGGAGGAACCTCATCAAGATGAAGAAGTGCTACCATAAATTTATCCACTTTTACGAGGGAGTAGAATCCATCCTCTGATAGATACTAATGGATATGAGAGTATCCGGAGGATCGCTGCTGCATTACCATCACTTCGTGGACAAAGTGAGGAGGAAAAGAAGTTCACTCCTATCACTCGAGTTAGCGCAGTTTTCAGAAGGCTTGCTACCAAAGAAGGATATTTGGTTAGCGAGTTACTTAAATGAGTGGGAGATGCAATTTCCCCTCACATGAAGAAGGAAATTTTGAAAGGCGTCTAATCCGCTAGACAATCCCTTAAGACAACTGGAGCACCGCGTACTTGAATTCCCGTTTGGCTCCGCTTAGGGAACAAAGTTGATACCGCCATGATTACTACTGATCATACTGCCACCAGGACCACAGCCAGTCGACATGTTAAGTCAAGACTGGTTCCGAAGATCTTACCCGTCACTACTGCAATCCCAGAGATAAAGACAAAGCGATTATCTGACACTGTAGTCGGTCTACACCACAGGGAGCATACCTTCCCACGACATACTGATGTTTCTACTAAGACGACTGGTCCTTAGACATTTTTGTTAAAAAAGAAGAGGGTATGGGTACCCAAGGTCGCTGCACCGATACAGTTCAGTGAGCCTACAGGACAGGAAGTAAAACCAGTGCTTGAAATATCTGACATTATTCAAATAATAGCCAGCGAGAAGGAGGAGCAAGTAGAGGATATCCACCGAGGTCCTGCAGATCTTAAAGAAATCAAGGAATCAATAATTTAAGAGAAAGTTGAGAAACTCAGGATTGAGATTTCCAAGTTAGCTCGAGGGCACGGAGTTTCCGTCAATAGTGACAATGAAGATTTTGATTACAATGATTACCTGCAAGAGGATTTCATGGATGTCCATGTGATCAAAACCAGAGCTACCACATCTGCTCGCGAGGCTCAACCTCACACTGAAAAGAACATTGTAGATGAGTTGTTTAGGGTTATCCTCCTAAGGGATGAGCAAGTCAGTCTACTGGAGAAAAGAATACAGGAGATGACTGTAGCTATAACTGCCATGGCCATCATTCCGGGGCAATCACAAGCATCGAGATTGGCTTCTCCAGAGATTAATCAGCCAAAAATCATGCACATCACGGATGAAAGAAGAGAGGCTAATTCAATATACAAAGATGAACAACCAAAGAAAGAATCTCTATCAGGTTCCATGCCAGAAAATGAATTGAAGCAAATGGTAGAACAAGTGCGGGACGCCTTAGTCCAATCTAAGGTCGGTGCATCAATTTTAAATGGTAGACCTTACCTAGAGGAGTTTGATGTCGTACCTTTCCCCAAGTGTTTTGTGGCCCCAAAATTCAAGATATTTGATGGGACTGGAAATCCCAGACAACACATGGCACATTTCTGGGCCAGTTGTGGAAACACGAGGAATAATGAAGCTCTACTCTGCTAGCAATTTGTCAGCAGCTTGTCAGGAATTGCTTTCGACTGGTACGCTGACTTCCCCAACGTGTCAGTTAAAACTTTTTCTGAGTTGGAACACTTATTTGTGAAAAGATTTTTTGGGGAGCAACATCATGTGTCTATTGGAGAGCTCATGATGGAGAAGCAAAAGCCCAACGAAACTTTGGCAGACTATATTTTGAGGTGAAGAAACCTTAGCATGAAATGTGAACCTCAGCTATAGGAAGATCAAGGATTGAGATTCTACTCAAGAGCATTCATGGGCCAGTAACTTTCATGCTTAAGGGACTCACCATCAAATCTTTCGAGAAGTTACTCAGAAAAGTCAGCAGTCTTCAAGAAGAAATGAAGCACATGGAGCAACATGTAAAGGCTAAGGTGACCAAACTGTTCGAAAAGAAATCAGGAGTAGTCACGACTATCAACAATGGAAAGTAGCTGATATAGATATATGAAGCAGAACAGCGCCAGTCTTCATCACAGTACTCTCAGAAATAGAGCAGTCAATCCAACCAAAGGCCGCCTCAGAAGGGATCACCTCGAACGGTGGGTAAAAGAATATCCCTGTTAGAGCGATTGAAAGTTGTGTAATCTTTCAAGGATGAAGTCATACCTAAAATATTCAAACGCCTGATGAAGAAAACAGAATTCAAACTACCTGATCCAAAGAAACCTAAGGTGGTAGATAAAAAGAATGAACCAAATTATTGCCCATACCACCGGTTGCTTGGGCGCACTATAGATAAGTGTTTTTTCTGTAAGGACTGGCTCAAGAAGAACCTCAAGGAAGAGAACATTACAATCCCAAAAGAATATTTAAAAGAACCTAAAAAAAGTTCCACAAGCATGATTTCGGCCGAGCCAATCTCCCCAATTGATCCGTATGTCCGAATGAGGATGGAGTACAACTTGGGATGAACTCAAGAGGGTCCTTAATCAAATACAAGATTCATCAAAAAAAGCTTCTACAAATATCAAAAAAGGATGATATGAGGTCTGAAGCAAATCTTCCAAGAAAATCTGAACAAAATACAGTCTGCATCAAAACAAGCCTCCATTCAGAGTCCGCAACATACCGAGCTCGAGATGAAGATTTTGTCAGGAGATCAGTCATCGTCAAGGACAAAGAACAACAAGAAGAAAAGTGTCACTGCCAAGATTGATAGCACGGGGGGGTAGGATAGGGGCTGCCTCTACTAGATTTGTTGTCTCAAATTTAGGGAAGAAAATCCTCAAACCCTTGACTTTGTATGGTTATCTTTTTGTCCTTTCGGGGTCTTACGAATATAATGATTGTGATTTCGGCTACGTTTTGACTGTTTCTGGTGATAACGTAACTGATTATGACCAATCTAGCTGTGATCTTGATTCCCAAAAATGATCCTGAAATTGTACTCAAGTCTGATGAACTCGTTGTCAAGTCCAAAGAAGACACCAATGATATCGCTTACGACAGCACCAATCACGAGGAGCCAGTTCTCGAGCATCATGGTACACCGCTTGCCATCAACTTAGATCTTTCCAATAAAGAGGAAAAGACACTGGAAGACTCAACAATGATATCTCAAGGAGAAGAAATTATAGAAGTTAACTTAAGGAGCGAAAAGTGTTACCACCAAGAATAGCTCCAACAGATAAAGGAAAATAAATAATGATTCAAGAAGAGATACCCCCACCTCCACCAGTGGAAGAACCACATGATCAAGATAAAATTGGAGGATCCTACAAAGTAGACTAAAACGTGCTAGCTCATCTTAGGAAGTTGCCTTCCCGATTAAGCATCTACGACGCTATAATCCTATCAAAGGAGATGAGAGAATCTCTGGTTACAACTTTGCTTGATCCAGAAATTTGCTTAGCTCAGTTGTCTAGCACAACCTTAGATGAATTTTGCTTGTTGAGAGAACAATCAGGGGTAACCTTAACAGATGAAGACTTGTTGCTCGTTACTGCCGACCACAACCGTCTGCTCTACATCTCCGTTAACATTGGCAGATTTGTGTTATCTAGAGTTTTAGTGGATCTTGGAGCATCTCTTAACTTGAAGAGCCTACGCACATTGGCCTATTTGGATATTTAATCTGAAGAGCTTACAACCGATAGGATGATGTTAAGAGGATTCAACTAAAACGGAGAAAGAGCCCTTAGATCAATTACATTACTTTTGAAGGTTGGAGAACTTGTGACAACCGTTAAATTTCATATAATCGACACCGAGACCTCTTTTAACGCTCTATTGGGTCAACCATGGATTCATGAGCACAATATGGTTCCACCATCTCCACACCAGTGCTTCAAATACCACAAAGATGGTCAAGAAAATTGCATCAAGAGAAACCTACAACCATTTTCACTGCATGAAGTTGGTATCCATGAAGATGTTGTCTACTACGCGCCTTCAAAGAAGACTGTCTTCTCACACGAGATTTTGACAAATAAAAATGAAGATTCAGAAGAATCACAAAGAGGAAGCCAAATAACTCTGCTTCAACAACCTTCCACCACTCTTTTACAACGAGTTGGTGGAGGTTCTTCTAGCTCAAGCACCCGAGGTCAAAATCAGGGACTTAGAGAAGGAAAGATCAATTTAATTGTTGAACGGATTAGGCCAACCATCAACATTGGTGATGAAGACAATTCTGAAGTCGAAATAATGATGACAACATAGAAAAGACCTCAGTACGAGATATCCCTAGAAGATACAAAGAAGAATGAATATGAAACAATGTATGATCGGATAAACCACTATGTTAATATTATGACCCTTACTCCAATTCTCTTGCAAAAGTTCGAGAGTTTAGAGGTCAAGGAAGTCTGTAGTGTTGGTTCAAAGCCGATCAAATTTTACTGTGCTTCTACCTCTACTGAGCTTGAAAAATATGTAAATTTAGATGTTGATTCTAATGAATTAATTGACTTGCCTTTTGGTTACTTCTCTCCTTGTGTTCAAAAGTTAATTCAAGAGGGACACTTACCCAAAAAATGTCAAAAGACAAATTTCAACTTTTTAAAAAACTATGGAATGCTAAAAGTCAAACTCTCAATTCAAAAGAAGGTCCCAGATTTGGTACAGTTGGACCAGTCAATGATTTTGAATTTTGCATGGTTGTTACTAGTGAGTCAGAAGAGGATTTCCTCGATATAGAGGATGA
The DNA here is from genome assembly GCA_002079205.1 of Phalaenopsis hybrid cultivar. Classification (NCBI taxonomy): domain Eukaryota; kingdom Viridiplantae; phylum Streptophyta; class Magnoliopsida; order Asparagales; family Orchidaceae; genus Phalaenopsis; species Phalaenopsis hybrid cultivar. The sequence continues at coordinate 62,824 of JXCR01139931.1, read as the reverse complement.
CTCTACTGATCAACCAATAGAAGATGCTCCGCCAGAATTTGAGGATGAGATTAAATCTAATATAGATGTATTGAAAGAGATTAATCTTGGGACTGAAGAACGACCCCGACCTACATTTAAAAGTTCTCTACTTGATGAGGAAGAATCTGCAGAATTGGTCAAACTATTAACAGAATTAAAAGATTGCTTCACATGGAGCTACGATGAAATGTCAGGACTGTCAGCAGAGGTTGTAGTCCATAAACTTGGGGTAGACAAGAATATAACCCCAGTAAAACAAGCTCCCAGGAGAATGCGCCTTGAAATTGAACAACAAGTCATCGCCGAAGTGAAGAAGTTGATAGATGCCAACTTTGTGAAAGAGAAGCAGTATCCCATATGGTTGGCTAATATTATACCTGTTAAGAAGAAAAATGGACAGATCCGCGTTTGTGTCGACTTTAGAAATTTGAACAAGGCATGTCCAAGAGACGAGTTTCCACTACCTATACCAGAGATGATGGTGGATATCGCTTCAACACATGAAATTTTCTCCTTCATAGATGGATCATTGGGATATAACCAAATCAAGATGACTCTCGAGGCTGCAGCACTTACAGCTTTCAGAACACCGATTAGAATTTTTTGCTACACAGTGATGTCGTTCAGCCTAAAGAACTTACATATCAGCTTGTAATGACAAAGATTTTTTACGACCTCATTCACAACCAATTTTAATGCTATGTGGATGATTTGATCATCAAAAGTAAACAAAAAATTGACCATTTATATGATTTGAGGATCTTGTTTGAACGGTTACGACGATATGACCTTAAAATGAATCCCTTAAAGTGCGTCTTTGGCGTTACCTCCGGGAAATTTCTAGAATTCGTTGACTGTCATCGGGGAATCGATATCGACCCGGATAAGATTAAAGCTATCTTGAAAATGCCTCCTCTAATTGCTTGGAAACCCTACGAGATGACTAGGGTTAGGCAAACTCCGATATAAAATGATACTGTAGTAACCCAAAAATAAGCAAATACGAGTTATTATTGCATGAATTTAGAAAAAAAAACAACAAGGGTTCATAAAACTGAAAATAAAATGACATGAATACAAAAGAGACCTTAGAGCAAAGGCGAAGGTGATGAACTTTTGTTGAACAATTGGTGTGGGGGTGATTTTGAGAGGCTATGGCAGCAAGGAAGTGGAAGGGCATAAAGGATGCGGCAGCAAAGTAGGTGCAGGGGGACTTGGCGGCAGTAGAGTAGGTGTAGGGTGACATGGAGGCAATAGAGTAGGCGCTGAGAGGACTTGGCGATAGCAGGGAAGATGTAGGACAGGGTGGTGACAGCAAAGTAGATGCATGATGACCTTGTCGACAGCAAGGAAGTCGCATGAAGGCTTGGCAAAAATTAGGGAAGATCTAGTGGTTGGGAGGTAGTAGGGAAGAGGTTCATGGTGAGGGATTGACTAGAAAATCACCACATCATGTAGGATACAACTGAAGCACCACTTGTCCTTGGATACAACCCTATGTTTGACGACTCGACTCTAAAATCAGAAAGATAAAAAATTGAACCCTAACACAAACAACATATAAAATGTCCCAAGTATGAAATAGGAGTGTGTGGTGGGGTGGCGTGGGGTGGGACCCGTGGGAGGCAGGGCATTCGACCAATCAATCCTTTTGGACTGAAATCATTCCCGAACTATTTGGGCCGACCAAGACAAGTATTGTGTCACTTTAGCCTTCCCAAATATTCTACTACGAAAGCCCATGGTCAAATCTTCCTTAAAGGGTTGAGTAAACTTGATGTTCTTGGGCTATTTTTCCACCTTCAAAGGCAAGGTATTTACACTTAAAAAGGTCAAGTAAGGTTATAACTGCACCACGTTGACGTAATGGTGTTCGGCGGCTAGGAAAGGGGGTGTACGAACATCTAGATTGAACCACCAACCATTCTCGATTAAGTTATAGGAACACCACATGAGAGAGAAAATAGAACACTCCAAGAGAGAAAAAATTAGAGAAGAAATTCCAATTGCATAAAATTCAACAGCCAAATGTTCCTTACAGATTTTTAACAATGCATTTATACTAACGAATAAAAACCACCCTAATGCAATCCTAGATATGGTAAATAATAGGCCCAAGGGGGCCAGCTCTCTCTTGGGGCGAAACTCTGTGAACCGGCCAAGGAACAGAACTGGGACAGGCCAGTTTGTCTGTTGCATCTGCCTGGGATGCAGAAATCCACATTGATTGCATTCACAAAAATAGCATGGGTTCAATAAAAGGGTCACATTGCATTCATCAATTCTTACCGAATCGTACAATCTGCTTACAAGCTCATAGAGGTTAAAAATCATAAGCCTTGTTAAACTAAAAACACATCAAAAAGAATCCATCTTCTAAAATATAGAGTTCATTTACATGAGAATGTGAATTAAGAGTAAAGTATGCACATGCAAGAAAAAAAAGACAAATACTAAATATTCATCAGGCCTTAATAATTCCCTTAACAGAATAGTCAACATCATTTCTTATTATTCTAAATTTAATCAAATTTTGGGCAGAAGTCATGGAAAATAGTTTAGTGTAAGCCATGAATAATTCAAGAGAAAAAAATCATATCATAAGAGCTCGACCATTGTCCTGCGTCAAATAAAAAATGATAAGGCATTATAACACTGAAAAAAACTTCTTACCATTTAGCCACTCATCTTCTTTTCTAGGAGGTAAGTCATTATGTAAAAGATCAGTAGCTGATGGACGATCAGCTGGACCTGGGGACATAAGACGTTGTAATGGCTGATTGTTTTGGAAATTTTGCAATCCAATGGTTAGGAAGAACACCCTTCTGCTTCAGATATGTAAGAGTAATATGTCTCTCCATTGCCGTTGCAAAGCGGTGCCACAGCTCAAAAAATACCACTCCTAAGCTATACATGTCAACCTGCAAATTACAAAAAACTATTTATAGTGGGAACACCACAAACTATGAAATAGCAAGCCTAAAAGACAACAGATCTGAAGCTAGAAATTTCCCGGCAAAAATTAACGTCAGACATAAGATTAATCATAATAATCGATACCTCCAGGCAAAACCGGGATTGGTTTGATTGGCATGTTGAGATTCTCATATCACCTGACAGAGTCGTGCACCAACAATGAAGCAGAATATGAAGCTTTAATCACCAGATTGGAATTGACAATCTCAATGGATATAACAAACATTGTCATTTATGGTGACTTTCAACTTGTCATCGAGCAGGTCACCAGACAATACAAAATTTTGAAACCAAGATTAGTGGAGTACCATCAGTACACAATGAAGCTCCTGGAGCAGATTCCTGAGGTGACTTTCTACCAGATTCCTTGGGGAGATAATGCCCATGCCGATGCTCTAGAAAATCTTGCTAAGGAAATGGCCTGTCCCCCGAAGGATTCCATCGAAGCCACGGTGCAAGGAAGTCAAGTCTTGTCTCGAAATGACTTTGAAACTCTACACAAGCTTGGAAAAGGAGAAACAATAAATACAGTTGCACACATCAATAAAGATTGGCGCAAGCCATTAATAGAATATTTGCACGCTAGAAAGCTACCAGAAAACAAGTCTGAGGTGCACCACATCACAAGGAGGGCTATGTCTTACGCTCTGGTAGGAAATGTTCTCTACAAAAGTTCATTCAACCAGATGTGGCTACGGTGTTTGAGCAGAGCTGAAGCACAGATTATTGTTAAAGAAGTACATGTTGGATTGTGTGGTTCTCACCATCGGGGCCAAAAATGAAAATGAAGATCAAAAGACTCGGGTATTATTGGCCAGCAATGATGTCTGATTTCAGCCAGAAGATGTCACCAATGCCAAGTGCATGGGGTGGTCTTACACCAGCCTCCAAATGTGCTACACCCAACTGTTGCCTCGTGGTTATTCGAGTGTTAGGGCACGGACATAATAGGTCTGATAGACCCTCCATCTTCCAGAGGACACAGGTTTATACTTTTGGCTACAGATTACTTCTCCAAATGGGAAGATGCGTACCATTATGTGAGGTTACGGCACAACACGTTCTTTAATTTTCCAAATGTCAAATTGTCTACCTTTTTGAAGTACCGCGAAGAATAATCTCTGATAATGGGATAGCTTTCAAAAGTACAATGATCAATAATTTTGTTAGAAGACATGGGATAGATTGGAGATACTCTACAATTTACTATCTCAGAGCAAATGGTCTGGCTGAAGCTTTCAACAAGACACTGGTACAAATTTTTAAGAAAATACTAGATGAAAATCAAAGAGATTGGCACAACAATATATTAGAAGCCCTGTGGGCCTACCGGATGACTTTGAGGACTCCCACTCTGTGTACACCCTATGCACTCGTGTATGGGGCCGAGGCCGTGCTACTGTTATAAATCCAGGCACCATCTCTCAGAGTCGCCGTTGCCAACCAACTCACAATAGAAGAAAGTGCAAAACTCAGACTTGAAGAACTAGAGAGTCTCGAGGGAAAATGACTAGAAGCCCAAAAATATTTGGAGCTCTACCAAGCAAAGATGTTACAAGCCCATGACAAATTGGTCCGCCCAAGAACATTCAAAGTTGGTGACCTCGTGCTTGTGCTCAAAAGACCTATTCTTGTACGCCGCAAAATAGGTGGAAAATTTGAGCCAACTTGGGAGGGACAATTTTTTGTTGAGAAGGTCTATACATAAGGAGCCAACCAGTTAGTGGACTTCCAGGGCGAAAGACCCATGGTACCGATAAATGGACAATACCTGAAAACCTATCACGCAATCTGATGTTGCTCAATGCCGCTTGCCTCTTCTTTCTATGAAACTTTAAGACTTTGATTATCTTTAGGTTATCTTTATGGGCCAAATGTCTATGACCGAGTCCAAATTTTGTAATTAACCTCAATATAATGAAAATTTTGAAAATGTCTATGACCGGGTCCAAATTTTGTAATTAACCTCATTATAATGAAAATTTTGAGAAATTTTTTTTTAACTTCACACGTTCTTTTTTCTACTTTTGATATTAAATACCTTACTAAATTAAATGAAACTCACACATAAAATGAATGAGCCTCTTCATTAAAACAAACTAAAATTTACTTTAATAAATACTTTGAAAATTAACCAATTAAAATTAAAACTTTAAAAACATATTTTAAAAAATTAAATGTGATAAAAACAACAAGAAAATAAAACAAACCTGTTGAGTGGATTCATCCATTTTTGGAATTTCCTACTTTTTGTGCGCGCAACACAACCATAGTTTTTTACACTAACTCTCTGCACATCCCCGCGGAATTTCACATTCTACACAAAAACTCACAAAGCTTTACAGATCTCTGTCAATAGGATCAAACTTTTTCACATGATACATTTCTGTAAATTCAACACTACAAATCCTCTTTTGAGAATTGACCTACATTTCATTTCTCATTTCGGAATCAGGCCTACATTTTTTATTCACTACATTTGAGATCGGTCCTTACATTCCGACACCCTCCTTTGAGAATTGACCTACATTTCACTCATTTTCAAATCAGCCCTACATTTCTGATTCATTACATTCGAGGTCGTTCCTTACATTCAGGCACTCTCTTTTAAGAACTGATATACAACTCAATTCTCATTTCATATTTCTGATTCATTACATTCGAGGTCAGTCCTTACATTCCGACATTCTCTTCTGAGAATTGACCAACATTTCAATTCTCATTTCTGAATCAGTCCTACATTTCTGATTTCTTACATTCGAGGTCGGTCCTTACATTCCGACACACTCTTTTGAGAATTGATATACATTTCAATTCTCATTTTCATATTTCTGATTCATTACATTTGAGGTCGGTTCTTACTTTCTGACATTCTCTTTTGAGAATTGATCTACATTTCAATTCTCATTTCTGAATCAGTCCAACATTTCTGATTCATTACATTCGAGGTCGGTCCTTACATTCTGACACTCTCTTTTGAGAATCGATATACATTTTAATTCTCATTTTCATATTTATGATTCATTATATTCGAGGTCGGTCCTTACATTCCGACACTCTCTTTTGAGAATTGATATACATTTCAATTCTCATTTTCATAATACTGATTCATTACATTTGAGGTCGGTCCTTACATTTCGACATTCTCTTTTGAGAATTGACCTACATTTCAATCCTCATTTTCGAACCAGTCCTACATTTTTGATTCATTACATTCAAGGTCGGTCTTACATTCCAACACTCTCTTTTGAGAATTGATATACATTTCAATTCTCATTTTCATATTTCTGATTCATTACATTCAAGATCGGTCCTTACATTCCGACACTCTCTTTTGGGAAATTATAAACATTTCAATTCTCATTTTCATATTTCTGATTCATTAAATTCTAGGTTGGTCCTTACATTCTGACATTCTCTTTTGAGAATTGACCTACATTTCAATTCTCATTTTGGAATCATTCCTACATTTCTGATTCATTACAGTCGAGGTCAGTCCTTACATTCCGACAGTCTCTTTTGAGAATTGATATACATTTCAATTCTCATTTTCATATTTCTGATTCATTACATTCGAGGTTGGACCTTACATTCCGACACTCTCTTTTAAGAATTGATATACATTTCAATTCTCATTTTCATATTTCTGATTCATTACATTCGAGGTCCGTCCTTACATTCTGACACTCTCTTTTGAGTATTGACATACATTTCAATTCTCATTTTTGAATCAGTGCTACATTTCTGATTCATTACATTTGAGGTCGGTCCTTACATTCCAACACCCTCCTTTGAGAATTGACCTACATTTCAATTCTCATTTTTGAATCAGCCCTACATTTCTGATTCAGTACATTCGAGGTCGGTCCTTACATTCTAACACTCTCTTTTGAGAATTGACCTACATAAACTTGCATGTTAACCAAAACCAAAACCAAAACCAAAACTAAAATCAACCAAAATAAAATCCAATGCCAAAACATTAAAAATATAAAAAAACTCAAAATTTAATCACAAACATCACACAAAACTACAATTACAACTAAATTTAGATGACTCTATCGGATGATCGGGAATCCCTCGTAGGAGGTAACCTATGGTTGCTAACAAGGCATCCCACGGTTTAAATGAAATTATGGAACTCATTAGGTTGGGTTTAGTAAGTTCATTTGGACTAAGTAAATCCAATAGAAACTAGTGGTGTCGGAATGACGGAACTGTAGGATCCTAACCGACAACTAAGTGAATCCAATAGAAAGTAGCGGTGTCGGAACGAGGGAACCGTAGGATCCTAACCGGTGTTCACCCTAATCAACTTTAACATGCCCCCATGAGGGAACCGTAGGATCCTAACCGGTGTCGCTCCAATCAACTTTAATATGCCCTCTGTAAAAATTAAAGAACTTCAACCATAGGGCCACCTGATTTGACATTATAACTTGACACACTAGATAACTCAAACTCGTTGCGGCAACTTCAACCATAGGGCCACCTGATTTGAATTATAACTTGACACACTAGATAACTCAAACTTATCGCGTTCAACCATAGGGCCACCTGATTTGATATTATAACTTGACACACTAGATAACTCAAACTTGTTGCTCAACCATAGGGCCACCTGATTTGATATTATAACTTGACACACTAGATAACTCAAACTCGTCACAACCATAGGGCCACCTGATTTGACATTATAACTTGACACACTAGAAAACTCAAACTCATCGTGCTGAGGAACTTAGAGCTAACGTCGTGGGCAGCACGACCATCTTCAACAACAAAACCTGTCTTCCCCACCTAAACCAATCTTCCTTCCTTAACAACAAAGCCATAGGACTTTGAGATTGCTTTCGTATGCAGCGTAAATCCTCACATCATCTTTAGGCATTTGCATAGCCTTGCTATACAATATAAGCCCTAACTCATCTTAGTATTCTTAGGTTGTCGTTTGTCACGACCTAAATCCTCATATCTTCCAGGCTATTTTTGTGATTATTTAACACTAATATAAGCCCTAACTAATAAAATTGGAAGGATAAAACACTTACATTTTTCTCCTGTAAATTTAAACCAAATAATAGGATAGCTTGGGAAGTCATTGAGGTTCTCCTCTAGGATCCATGACATCCCCTAGTTTTTTTTTTCCTTTGGATTCTACAATAAAATGTTCTAAATTTGAGCCAATCCCCTTTCACACCTCTACGTCCCATTTCATTGAAAAGTCCTACCCTTTGAAATTCCTTCAAGATAATATTTCCTAATTTTTATCGAGAGTCTTCTTAAGTGACTTTGGTCATTTAAGATGTAATTAACTATAGGGGTTTGCCCTTATAAGAAGCATGTCCGAACCCAGGTTAGTATAAACCCTATTTAATCCTTTATATTAAATAGGGGAACTTATCAACAAATACAAAGGTTTCACAGACCAAATGGACGTCATACTTTCTTTATTTTATTTGATCGAGCCTCATCCTTAAGTCTTGTGCTTATCCTTTGGGATAGATATAGGATTTGAGGTACAATGCTCTTTCATTATAAACTATAAAAAAAATGGTGTCAGTTTGATTTCATACTTCAACGTCCTTCCGAAGCGGGCGACGGGATTTCAATTTCGGGGACCGACAGCTTCTTACGGTCAACTCCGCAGAAACCCCCGAAATAGCGGCGACAGGGTACTCTACAAATGCCCCTGTGGCTGATGTTCCTGCAAGTATCTCGGCGTTGCACGTCGGGCAACCCGTGCATAAGGCATCTGAAGCTGAAAGTGTCTCTGCTTTGTGACGAACCCCGGTTCTTCATCTGTGGTGGGTAGGCTGGAAGAAGTCTCTTTCATGTCTGGATCATAAATATTCCCCTCAGGAATAGGGGTGAGTAAGTTGTTTGTTTCTCTCTGACATCTGCGTTTTTCTCATAGAAAAGCATTCTTTTTCCTGTGACTGGCATTTCTACGTTGCGTCCTGCGAAGAGATGCATCTAGCAGTCATTTCTTATTGGCAGCTACTAGGCCTCCAACTGATGTAGTTATCATGGATGACAGGCGACTGGCCCCTCCATCGGATCCTGCTCTATTATCATGTTCTTGCCTTTATGTGATGCATTATTTTTGGCGGTCACCCTCAGCAGTGAAGGCAATCCCTTTTTTTCTCTGCAGCTGACTACATTCATGAGAGGACCTTTATAGTCCATCTCGACTTAGTTAAGGTCCATGTTGAAGTCTAGGGTACCGCCTTGCGGCGCCATTTCCTCATTCAGTGCGAGGCTTTAACCATCCTTGAAAGCAAAGACCAACCTCTGTCCCGACATTTTTCTACAAACAACAGGAAAAAAGTTAGTGGGCCGAAACTTGGCATGAACAAGAACAAAATAAAGTATTTATTGAAGTAAATTTTAGCTTATTTTAGTGAAATGAATTGTTTATTTATGTATGAATTTTGTTTAAATTTCTGTGGAACATTATACTCAAAAGTGGAAAGGAAAAAATTTGAAGTTTAAACTTTTTTCTTCAAAATTTTCATTATATTGAGGTTAATTAAAAAATTTGGACCCGGTCATAGAAATTTGGCCACATAAGTAACCCCAAAATAATCAAAGTTTCAAAGTTTCAAAGCAAGCGGAGGCAAGCGGCATTAGGTTGCGTAATAGGATTTCAGATATCATCCCATTTATTGGTAACATGGGTCTTTCACCCTGGAAGTCCACTAACTGGTAGGCTCCTCATGTGTAGACATTTTCAACGACAAATGGTCCCTCCCAATTTGGCTCGAATTTTTCACCTATTTTTTGGCGTGCAAGAATAGGCCTTTTGAGCACAACTATGAGGTCACCAACTTTGAATGTCCTTGGTGGACCAATTTGTCATGGGCTTGTACAATCTTTGCCTGGTAAAACTCTACATGTAGTTGTACTTCTAGTCATTTTCCCTCAAAACTTCCCAGTTCTTCAACTCTGAGTTTTGCACTTTCTCCCGTTGTGAGTTGGTTGGCAACAACAACTTCAAGATATGGTTTCTAAATTTCTAGTAGTATCACAACCTCGGACCCATACACAAGCATATAGGGTGTACACTGAATGGGAGTCCTGAAATTCGTCCGGTAGGCCCACAAGGCTTCTAATAGTTTGTTGTGTCAATCCTTTTTATTTTCATCTAGTGTTTTTTTAAAATCTATACCAATGTTTTGTTGAAGACTTCAACTAGACCATTTGCTCTAGGATAGTAAATCGTAAAGTATCTCCAATTTATCCCATGTCTTTTGACAAAATTATTGATCTTTGTGCATCTGAAATCTATCCCATTGTCGGAAAGTATTCTTTGCGATACTCCAAAACAGTAGATAATTTGGCTTTTGAAGAATTGAAGGACGTGATGTGTCGTAACCTCACGCAATGGTACTGCCTCTGCTCATTTGGAGAAGTAATCTATAGCAGCAAGTATAGACCTATGTTCTTTGGAAGATGGAGGGTCTATTAGACCAATTAGGTTCGTGCCCAAACACTCGAATGGCCATGCGGCAATAGTTGGGTGTAGCACATTCGGAGGCTGGTGTAAGACCACCCCATGAACTTGGTATTAATGTTATTTTCTGGCTGTATCCACGTAGTTGGACATCATTGCTGGCCAATAAATTACGAGTCCTTTCATCTTCATTTTCATTTTCGGCTCTGACTGGTGGGCGCCACACAATCCGACATGTACTTCTTTGATAATATTCTATGCTTCAGCTCTACTTAAATACCGTAGCCACATCTAGTCGACTAATCTTATGTATAGAATGTTTCCCATCAGGGTGTAAGACATAGCGCTTCATGTGGAGTGGTGCACCATAGACTTGCCTTCCGACAACTTTCTAGTATGCAATTTTTTTATTAATGGCTTGCGCCAACCTTCATTGTTGTCTGCAACTGTATTTATTGCTTCTTCTTTTTCAAGCTTGTGTAGAGTTTCAAGGTCAATCTGAGACAAGACTCGTCTTCCTTGCACTGTGATTTCAATGGAATCCTCTGGGGGACATGTCTTTTCCTTAGCAAGTTTTGCTAGAGCGTCGACATGGGCATTATCTCCCCTAGATATCCAGTGGAAATTCACATCGGGAATCTATTTCAGGATCTTCATCGTGTACTGATGGTATTCTGCTAACCTTGGTTTCAGAATTCTATATTGTCCAGTGACTTGCTGGATGACGAGTTGGGAGTCGCCATAGATGCCAATGTTTGTTATATCCATTGAGATTGCCATTTCCAATCCAGTGATTGAAGCTTCATATTCTGCTCCATGGCTCTGTCAGGTGGTATGAGAACCTCAACATACCCTTATCTGGTGTGATAAAGATCAAAACGATCCCTGCTTTGCCTGGTATAACTGTGCCTGATCCTTTGTCTTTTTTTGGCTGACGAAGCGCCATCAAAGTACATTTCCCAGCATTGCATTTGAGAAAATTCTATTTGTAGTATTTGCTCATCTGGTAACTCATCGTTTAGAGAGGGCCCAGCAGACACTGGGTGTGCAGTGAGAAATTCTGCTAGTATCTGTCCCTTGATAGCACGAAGGGGAATAAAAGTTATATTAAATTGCAATAAGATCATTGACCATCTTTCTAAACTTCCGGAGAGTGTTGGTCGGGTCATCAGATATTGTAATGGATTAACTTTGAAGATTAAGGTAATCTTATGAGAAAGCATGTAATTTCTAAGCTTTTGAGCTGCAAAAATCAATGTCAGACAATGCTTCTCAATTAGTTGATACCTTATCTCCATCTGTACTAGGAAACAAAACAAGTAGTAGAGTGCATTTTCCTTACCCTCATCATTGACTTCGGCTAAGAGGGATCCAGAGAGTCGTCTAAGGCCGCTGTATAAAGTATCAATGATTTCCCTGGGATAGGGGCTGCCAAGATAAGAGGTGTCATTAAATATTATTTAACATCCTCGAAGGGCCGCTGGCATTTCTCTTCCCAAATGAATTTGGCATCCTTTTTATTTAATGCCGAGAAGGGCTGACACCTACCTGAGAGATTAGAGATAAAGCATCTCAAATATGCCAACTTTTTTTGGAAGGAACGTAGTTGTTTCAAAGTTTTAGGAGGAGGCATTTTCAGGATAGCTTTGATTTTATCTGGATTAATTTTGATTCCCCGATGACGAACAACGAATCTAAGAAATTTCCTGGAGGTAACGCCAAAGGTGCACTTTAAGAGATTCATTTTAAGATCATATCATCGTAACTGTTAAAACACAATCCTCAAATCATCTAAAAAGTCTATTTTTTGTTTACTTTTGATGTCCAAATCATCCACATAGCATTCTACTTTGTTGTGAATGAGTTTGTCAAAAATCTTTGTCATTGCGCATTGATATGTTGCTCCGTCATTCTTTAGGCCGAACGGCATCACTGTGTAGCAGAAAATTTTGATCGGTGTTCTAAAGGATGTATATGCTGCATCCTCGGGAGCCATCTTAATTTGGTTGTATCTCGATGATCCGTCCATGAAGGATAAAATTTCATGTGTTGAAGCGATATCCATTATTATCTCTTGTATGGGTAGTGGATATTCATCTTTTGGGCATGCCTTGTTCAAATCTCTGAAGCCGACACAAACATGGATCTGTCAATTTTTTTTCTTAACAGGTACAATGTTAGCCAACCATGTGGGGTACTGCTCCTCTTTTAAAAAGTTAGCATCTATTAATTTCTTCACCTTAGCGATGACTTGTTGTTCTATTTCGAGGTGCATTCTTCTGGGAGCTTGTTTTACTGGGGTTATATTCTTGTCCAACCCGAGTTTATGGATTGCAACCTCTGCGGACAGTTTTGAAAATTCATCATAGTTCCATGTGAAACAATCTTTGAATTCTGCTAATAGTTTGATCAATTCTGCAGATTCTTCGTCATTGAGTAGAGAACTTATAAATGTAGGTCAGTGTTGTTCTTCAGTCCCGAGGTTAATCGCTTTCAATTCATCATTGGTAGATTTAATTTCCTCAAATTCTGGGGAAGCATCTTATATTAGTTGATTAGTAGAGTCATCCTCTATATCGAGTATATCCTCCTCTGACTCACCAGTAACAACCATGCAAAATTCAGAACGATCGACTGGTCCGACTATACCAAATTCGAGACCCTCTTTGAATTTGGAGTTCAACTATTACCATTCCATAATTTTTCAAAAATTTGAAATTTATCTTTTTGCATTTATTTTGGTAAGTGTCCATGTTGAATTAACTTTTGAACACAAGGCAAGAAGTAACCAAAAGACAATTCCAATAATTCATTAGGATCATCATCCAAATTTACATATTTTTTAAGCTCAGTAAAGGTAGACTCACGGTAAAATTTGATCGACTTTGTACAAACACTACAGACTTCCTTGACCTCTAAACTCTTGAACTTTTGAGGGAGAATTGGAGTAAGGGTCATAGAATTCACATAGTGGTATATCCGATCATACATTATTTCATATTGACTTTTCTCTGTATCTTCTAGGGATATCTCGTACGGAGGTCTCTTCTGTCTTGTCATCATTATCCCATCTTCAAAACTTTCTTCATCACTAACGTTGATGGTTGGCCTAGTCCGTTTAAAAATTAAATTGATCCTTCCTCGTCCACGTCCCCGGCCTCGACCTTGGGTGTGCGAACTAAAAGAACTTTCGCCAACTCATTGCAAGGGAATGGTGGAAGATCGTTGAAGCAGAGTTGAATGGCCTCCTCTTTGTAATTACTCTGAATCTTCATCTTTGTTTGTGATAACTTCACGAGAGAAGATAGTCCTCTTTGGAGACGCGTAGTAGGCAGCATCTTCATGGATACCAACTTCATGCACTAAAAATGGTTGTAGGTCTCCTTTGAAGCAATTTTCTTGACCATCTTTGCAGTATTTTATGCACTGGTGTAGAGCTGATGGAACCATATTGTGTTCATGAATTCATGGTCGACCCAGCAGAGCGTTAAAAGAGGTCTCAGCATTGATGATATGAAATTTAGTAGTTGTCACGAGTTTTTTGACTTTCATAAGTAATGTAATTGATTCGAGGGCTCTTTCTCCCTTTTGGTTGAATCCTCTTAACATCATTTTAACGGTCATAAGCTCTTGAGCTTCAATATCCAAATAGGTTAATGTTCATAGGCTCATCATGTTAAGAGATGCTCTAGGATTTACTAAAACTCTGGACAACACAAATCTGTCGATGTTGACGGAGATGTAGTGTGGACGATTGTGGTCGACGGTACCCAGCAGCAAGTCTTCATCTGTGAAGGTTACCCTATATTATTCTTTCAACGAACAAATCTCATCTAAGGATGTGCTGGCCAATTGAGCTAAGCAAATTTCTGGGTCAAGCAAAGCTGTAACCAGAGACTTTCTCATCTCCTTTAACAGGATTAGAGCGTCATAGATGCTTAATCGGGCCGACAACTTCTTAAGATGAGCTAGCACATTGTAGTCTACTTTGTATGATCCTTTGATTTTGTCTTGATCATGCGGTTCTTCCACTAGTAAAGGTGGGGTTATCTCTTCTCGAGTCATAATCTGCTTTCTTTTGTCTGTTGGAGTTGTTCTTTGTGGTAACACCTTTTCGCTCCTTAAGTTAACTTCTGTGATTTCTTCTATTTGAGATATCATTGTTGAATCTTCCAGTGTCTCCTCCTCTTCATTGGAAAGATCTAAGTTGATGTTAAGAGGTGTACTATGATGCTCGAGAATTGGCTCCTCGTTATCAGTATTGTTGTAAACGGTATCGTTGATGTCTTCTTTGGACTTGACAACGAGTTCATCAGACTTGAGTACGTTTTGAGGATCATTTTGGGGATCAAGATCGAAGTTAGATTGGTCATAATCAGTTACGTTATCAATAGAAATAGTTAAAACGTAGCCAAAATCACATTCATTATCTTCATAAGACCCTAGAGGGACAAAAAGATAATCGTACAAAGTCAAGGGTTGGAGGAATTTCTTCCCCGAATCCGAGACAACTAATCCGGTAGAGGCAGCCCCTATCCTACCCCCCGTGTTATCAATCTTTATAGTGACGCTTTTCTTCTTCTTCTTTGTACTTGATGATGACAGATCTCTTGGCGAAATCTTCATCTCGGGATTGGTATGTCGCGGACTCTGAATGGAGGCTTGTCTTGATGCAGACTAGATTATGTTTAGTACTTTCTTGAATGATCTGCTCCAGATCTCATTCCATCCTTCTTCTCTGGTATATGCAGAAGATTATTTTGATGGATCTTGTATTTGATTGAGGACCCTCTTGAGTTCATCGCAAGTTGTACTCCATCCCCCAGTTCTAGTATACGCATCGATTCGGGACATTGGCTTGGCTGAAATCATATTTATGGAACCTTTTTCAGGTTCTCTTAAATATTCTTTCGGGATTGTTATGTTCCATTCTTTAAGTTTCCTCTCGAGCCAGTTTTTAAAGACGAAGCATTTTCTATAGTGTGCCCAAGGTGATATGGGCAATAATTTGGTTCATTCTTCTTATCCACCTCTTCGGGCCTCTTCGGGTCTGGTAGTCTAAACTCCGGCTTCTTCATCAGACTTCTGAATATTTTAAGTATCGCTTCATCTTTGAAAAAATACACCATTCTACGACATTCTAATAGGGACATTTTCTTATCCCCTATTCGAGTTGATCCCTCTTGAGGCGGTCGCTGGCTGGATTGAATACTTTATTTTTGAGCATACTGTGGCAAAGACTGGCGAGGCTCTTCTGCATATATCTTCATCGGCTTTTTTCCTTTGTCGACAGTCACCACTACTCCTGATTTATTTTCAAACACTCTAGTCACCTTAGCGTTTTCATGTGGCTCCATCTGCTTGATTTCTTCTTGAAGACTGCTGGCTTTACTAAGTAGCTTATTGAAGGAATTGATGGTGAGTCCCTTGAGCATGAAAGCTACTAGCCTATGAATGCTCTTGAGTAGAATTTCAATTGCATTATGTTCTTGTAGATAAGGTTTACATTCCATGTTAAGGTTTCTCCATCTCAAATTATAGTCCACCAAAGTTTGGCTAGGCTTTTGTTTTTCCATCATGAGCTCTCCAATAAACAAATGGTGTTGTGCCTTGGCAAATCTTTTCACAAACAGCTGTTCCAACTCAAAAAAAAATTTAACTAACTCATTAAGCAAGTCAGTGTACCAGTCGAAAGAAATTCCTGACAAGCTGTTGACGAACTGTTGGAAGAGTAGAGCTTCACTATTTCTCGTGTTGCCACAGCTAGCTCAAAAATGTGCTATATGTTGTCTGAGATTCCCATATCCATCAAATATCTTGAAGTTTGGTACCACAAAACCCTTGGAGAAATGCACGACATTGAATTCCTCTGGGTAAGGTCTACCCTTTAAAAATAAGGCACCACACTTAGATTGGGTTAAGGTGTCTCACACTTGTCCAACCATTTGCTTGAATTCCTTTTCTGGCATAACACCTGATGGAGAATCCTTTCTATGTTGCTCATCTCTGTTTGCTGAAGCAATCTCTTATCTTTCATCTGTGATATGTATAATTTCTGGCTGATTGATATCTGGAGAAGCCAATTGCGGTGCTTGTGATTACCCCTGAATAGTGGCCATGAAGGTCATGGCTGCGATCATCTCTTACATTCTTTTCTCCAGTAGACTAACTTGCTCATCCCTTAGGAGGATAGCCCTACGCAGCTCATCTATGGCGTTCTCTTTGGTGTGAGGTTGAGCCTCGCACGCAGATGTGGCAGCTCTTGTTTCAATTACATGGACATCCATTAGATCTTCCTCCAAGTAATCATTGTAATCAAAATTTTCATCGTCGCTATTGACAGAAACTCTATGTTCTTGAGCTAACTCGAAAATATCGATCCTGAGTATCTCAACTTTCTCTTCAATTATTGATTCCTTGATCATTTTAAGATGTGGAGGACACTGATGGACATCATCTACTTCTTTCTCCATCTCGTTTGCTATTGCTGCGACAATGTCAGATATTACAGACCATGATTTCTTTCCCTGTTCTTGCCCGCGGGCTCACTGGACTGTATCGGTGCAGCGACCTTAGGTACCCATACCTTTTTCTTTTTTGACGATGATGTCTCAGGATTGATTGTCTTAGTAGAAACTTTGGTATGTCAAGGGAAAGTATGCTCCTCGTAGTGTAGGTCGGCTACAGTGTCAAATAATCATCTTGTCTTTGCCTTTGGGATTGTAGGAATATCTCTATAATGGATGTCGGGTAAGATTTTTGGACCCAGGCTCGACTTAACAGGTTGAAGGTCTGCGGTTCTGGTGGTAGTATAATCAGTGGTAACTACTGCGGTATCAACTTTGTTCCCTAAACGGAACCAAACGGGGATGAGAGTAGAGGGCACTCCAATTATCTTGTGGGATTTTCTGATGGACTTGACACCCTTCAAAACTTCCTTCTTCATGCGAGGGGAAATTGCATCTCACACTCGTTTAAGTAACTCGCTAACTTAACATCCTTCTTTGGTAGCTAGCCTTTTGAAAACTGCACTAACTTGGGTGATAGGA
Organism: Phalaenopsis hybrid cultivar; assembly: GCA_002079205.1. Taxonomy (NCBI): domain Eukaryota; kingdom Viridiplantae; phylum Streptophyta; class Magnoliopsida; order Asparagales; family Orchidaceae; genus Phalaenopsis; species Phalaenopsis hybrid cultivar. The sequence continues at coordinate 45,322 of JXCR01139931.1, read as the reverse complement.
GTGAACTTATTTCTCTCCACATCATGTCCATGAAGTGATGGTAATGCGACAGTGATTCTCTGGATACTCTCATATCCATCCATATCCGTCAAAGGATGGAATCTACTCCCTCATAGGAGTGGATAAATTTTTGGTAATCCTTCTTCATCTTGATGAGGCTCCTCCTCAACGGGTGTCTCCTTTAGAGCTTGGGATTTTTTGGCCCTCCGAACCTTTCTGTTACAGTTCCTTTTTTGGGTTCGGGTCAGTGGTACAGTCCTTAAGATTGATCTGATTTCAAACACGGGTGGTGAGATAGTTATCCCTTAGTCGAATCCTAAATAATCATTACTTCTTTCCCCATAACAGCAACGGGGCTAGCAGGTTTGGCAGGAGCCGTGACGAAAGTAGTTTTAGACTTCTTATAGGCAGGGAAGTCTTGAAGGCAGTTCAGACTAAATTCTGCAGATGGCTCCTGTATTTCCGGAGCGGCAATCTTCATTACCACAAACGGGGTTTTCCTGAGGATGACCTCGAGATCTTCAAATCTGGCTCAAAATTTGATGGTAGGAGTGAGGTTACGGGCTTCCTGACTCTTTGGCAGCTTGCAAGAAAAGGTCAGCATTGGGTAGGCCATTGCGGAAGGCTTAGCTATATGGCCAAAAACCTCGTAATTTTTTTAGTGCAAGCACTGAAAGTAGTGGTTGATCTGTAGACCGGGTGGGTCTTAATTTATGGGTATTTTTAAAATTTTATTTAAGAAAAATCAAGAGGTGTAAAGTTTAATTAATATAAGAAAATTTTAAAGTGCGCACAACACAACATGATTTGGTTTAATTTGCATAATAGAAAATCAAATTTGGAAGGGAGATGTGAAGTTATTTAGGACCCAGTGCGACACCCATTTTGTGGCAGACAATGCCCAGGTGGAACCAGTCCACCAACACACCTATTGGGGGTCCGACCCCACATGAAAATTTAAAGAGTCCTTAATGGCCTCCAAAACCCCTCTGTTTAAAGATGGTTGAACAGATAGTCCTGAAGTCCATGGAGTTAGCCATACTTTCCCAAGACAGAAATGGGTAAAGTATGCCAGGGGCAATTTGGTCCAAGAGGGGCATGGAAATATTACCGATGTGTGACGATAATATTTCTTAATTTGTATAGAGAGAAAAGATTATCCCCAGTAGAGTCGACAGAAGCTGTCGGCGCTATTTTTGGTTGGAGAGTTGCCCATAAGAAGCTGTCGGTCACCAGAATAGAAATCCCGTCACCCACTTTGGAAGGAAGTTTCAATTTACATATATATTTAGTTTTAGAAAAATATGGAATCAAACCAACACCATATTTTTCATAGTTTAAATGAAAGAGCGTTGTACCTTAAATCCTGTATTTATCCCGAAGGATAAACACGGGACTTGAGGGTGAGGCTTGATCAAATAAATTAAGGATTATATAACATCTGTTTGGTCTGTGAAACCTTTATAATTGTCGACAAGTTCCTCTGTTTAATATAAGGAATTAAATAGGGTTTATATTAAGCTGGGTTCGGACATGCTTCCTATAAGGGCAAGCCACTATAGTTAATTACATCTTAACTGACCAAAGTTACCTAAGAAGACTCTCGATAAAAATCAGGAAATATTATCTTCAAGGAATTTCAAAGGGTAGGCCCTAAGAAGACTCTCGATAAAAATCAGGAAATATTATCTTCAAGGAGTTTCAAAGGGTAGGAATTTTCAATGTGATCGGCTGTAGAGGTGTGAAAGGGGATTTATTCAAATTTTGAACATTTTGTAGAGTCCAAAGGAGGAAGAACTAGGGGATGTCATGGATCTAGAGGAGAACCTCGGTGACTTCCCAAGCTATCCTAATGTTTGGCTTTAGTTTTGATGAGAAATATGTAGGTGTTTCATCCTGCAAATTTTTATTGGTTAGGGCTTACATTCGTGTGAAATGATTATACAAATAGCCTGGAAGATGTGAGGACTTAAGTCATGATGGACGACAACCTCGGAATCCTAAGATGAGTTAGGGCTTATATTGTATAGCATGGTTATACGAAGGCCTGAAGATAAGGCGAAGATTTACGTTATAAGAAAGCAACCTCAAAGTCTTATGCTTTATTGTTTATATCTAAGGAAGGAATAATGGTTAAGCTATGGAAGATAGGTTCTACTATTGAAGATGGCCGTGCTGCCCACCATGCTAGGTCCAAGTTCCTTGTTGTGACGAGTTTGAGTTTTCTAATGTGTCAAGTTATTATGTTAAATCAGTTGGCCCTATGGTTGAAGTTCTTAAAATTTTATGAGGGCATCTTAAAGTTAATTAGAGCGACACCGGTTAGGATCCTACGGTTCCCTCGTTCCTGCACCACTATTTTCTATTAGATTCACTTATTTTAAATGAACTTACTAAACTTAACTTAATGAGTTCCATAATTTTATTTAAACTGTGGGAAGCCTCGTTAGCAACCATAGGTTACCTCCTCTGAGGAATTCCTGATGATTTGATAGAGACATTAATTCCATTTTAATTGTAGTTTTGTGTGATGTTTGTGATTAAATTTTGAGTTGTTTTATATTTTGAATGTTTTGGCGGTGAATTTTAGCTTGGTTGATTTTAATTTTAGTTTTTGTTTTGATTTTGTGGCTGTCCTGATAGTTTCTGTTTTCATGCAGGGTGACATCGTTGTTTAGGATGCAAATTTGTGTAAGCATCAAAGTATAGCATAAAAATACAAGAACGACAACATTAAAAATTGTAAAAGCGTACCTGGCGAGTCTTCTTGTTCCACCACCTGAAACTTAAAATGCATGTGAGGGCAGTTCATATAGAGGAAAAAAAAAAAAGAAAAAAGTAAGGTTTTGGAAGTTTTTCTTACCCTATGTCATATCTTGGTGGGTCCTTAGGAGTTTAATTAAGGATAATTTTGTCAAGCAAAATATATTGAGTTTAGTAGATCTCTGAGGTATCCAACAGATCTAGAGAAAGAAGCTGGTCCATGCTTCCCTCTTATCACCTGGTGAAGAGCCTCGAGCTCATTTTAACTATTAATGTTGCTTAATAATTCATCCTATGAACACCCTAATGCTCAATGAACATTGATGTATCAATTTTCACTAAAAGTAAGGTAATTATCATTCGTAATTTAATTTTGAATATTATGTGGGTGAAGACCTTTAAAGAGGCAATTTAGTGTTATTGGAACACTTAGCCAAATTTTGGTCCTAATTGGGCATGTAGTGTTTGAAAGATGTTTTAATTTTAATTGAGTTTTTTTTTTCTAAGCCTCATTTAATCAGTCTTGATTTAACTTAGACTACTACTAAGCCTTGAAGACCTAGATGAGTGTCTTAATTAGTTTCCAAAAGGTTAAGCTTTAGGTGGTCATGATTTATTATTTGAATTTCATTTGAAAATTAAATAGGGGTATTAAATTGATTAAATATTCACTTCAAAAGTCATACCCCTAAATCCTAGGTTCATTTTGTTTTAATAAACTTCCAAATTTTAATAATTTAAAAATTTATTAACTTATTTTTTTTTTAATTAAGAAAGTGAGGTTCATTTCTACCAATTAACCCCTTATGTTTCAAACATCCAAATTAAGATCAGAGGTTGCCCATTTAACTCCTTGAATTAAGCCTAAATGTTAATTAAGGCTGAATTTCCAAAGTTCCACATTTGTCCTTAGGGCTCTAACACTTCATAATTCTTCAAATTTAATCGAAATGACGTGAAATTTTTATCCTACCTCATTCATGGGTCAATTAAGACATCAGAGGAGAAAATGTGATTTCTCAAAAATTTTTATCTACTCATTAATGGGCAATTTAAGACATCAGAGGAGAAAATGTGATTTTTCAAAATTTAATTTAATTTACATATTTATTTTAATGCAAAAATAAGAGGAGAAAATGTGATTTTTCAAAATTTAATTTAATTTATATAATTATTTTAATGCAAAAAAGGAGAAAATGTGATTTTTGAAAATTTAATTTAATTTATATAATTATTTTCATGCAAAAATAATACTTTTCAAAGAAAATTTCTAACTTGACCAAGGTAAGTCCTAATCCTTTGAAATTTTTACTGGAGGTAGACCTAAAGAAGCCCTTGGAACAAATTTCATGGTTTTTTTATTTTTTTTTGAATTAAAAGAATTTTTTTAAGTTTTCGGGTATTTATTAAATATTAAATATTTTAAATGGGGAAAATTTAGTTTTGTATATTTTTAAAAATCTTCCTGAGGCCAAAGAACGCAGAGGAGAAAATTTTATATTTTTCTGAGTTTTATTTGATTTATTAGAATTATTTTTAGTGAAAATCCATTTTAGCTTTTAAAAATTATTTTTAAGCTTTAAAATTCAATATCTTTATTTAGAAAATTAGGATAAGTATCCTAATTATTCCTAAGTTCTTAGGAGGAAATTTAGAACATTTCCATAATTTTTTTATATTTTGTTATTTTTATGGATTTTTATGGATTTTTAATTATTTAAATATTTAAAAATAGGCTAAAAATCAAGTTCTTATTTTAATCAACATTTTATTTTAGAAAATACCCCTGATCACAGAGAAATCAAAAAATAAGTTTTTATAGATTTTTTATTTATATTTTTATTTTTAAAAATCATTTAAGTGCAAAAAAAGATATTTAACTTGAAAAATCAATTTAGGCTATCAAATGGACTCAAAATTCTTTGAATTTTTTATGGTGAGTTCTATGGATCCTTAACAACAATGGAGATAAAAATTAAGTATTTTGTTCTTTGTATTCTTCAAAATTAATTTTATTTGTGTTTTAGGGTTGGTGAAGATTAAGTGTATTCTTAAAGACTTGACTTATGAAATTATTTCTAAGGGGTCCTCTGGTCATAGTGAACCTTCCAAAATTTTTGAAAAATTTCTTGAGCAGCATGTTAATTATCATGATTAATTTATGCAAATAATAGACATAAACTTGAAAAATATGAACATCTGCCTAGGTACCACGTCTGACTTGAAAAAATCAGAGGATGTTACCTAAGAAAGAGGCAACAACATGCTAAAATTTTAAGCCTTGGTGATATTACCACGTGCATGGAGAATCAAAACATTCAAATCAGTGTTTAATTAATTAAAAATAAAATATGCATCAAATTGACTCCAAATCATTTCCACATTTTTATCCTCTGTTCACTGATCAAGGGCATATTTTTATTTTATTGTTATGATTTTTCTACACCAAGATATGAATTTTTAAAGCTAGGACTATTTATTTAAATAAGAAAATCCCTATTTTTCTATTTAAATGCTCAACGCTGACTGTATCTTAGGCAGCTCCAAAGGCATGCGTGGTGCGCTGTGGTTGGACACCGCCATCCATGTAGCCGCTGACTCAGCCCACAGTTCATGTAAGGAAGTGTTGTTCGGCTTTATCTGTTCCGTCCATCTGATACACGCGCGATCGGATGACTCTCCATCATCGTCCCCGATAGAGTGATCCTGTGACTCTCCACACTAAAAACCTAACATCTCAACCTAGACTAAACCAAATCACCTCGAGTTTGATCCTATCAACTTGTCAAAGTGAAACAAACATATCCATATGATAATCATGCAATTAAATTAGGCGTAATCAAAATGGAGAATCGAAATAGGCTCATAAGGAAGAGAGGTTCAATACCTTGGCTTTGAGAAGGGAAGCTTCGATTAGAGAGTCTCGGCATGTTCATCGGGGTCCAAAGAAGCTAGGGATTAAGCCTCTTGCTATGGTGAAATTCCTAGACCCAAATTTGACCAAGGACGATTTCAGGTATTGATCAAAGTCTATACTAGGGGTTATATGGAATAGGGATTTGATGAGACTTTGGCTTCTTTCAATGTTGTGAAGGTGTGGGTGAGTTTAATTTGAGTTTGGTGGAGTTTATAGGTGTGGAGATCTTTATCCTATCTCCGGTAAGGTTTTGAGCTAAAAAATTGGGCTTTGGTAAGGGGATTCAAGGCAATGTGGTGGTTGGGTTGCACTAAAGAGGTCTCAAAGAGGCTTTGGGATCAATTTGGGGAAGTCTCTTAGAGGAATTTTCAGCTCTCTTTCCATGTTCATGGAGGGGAGCATTTTATAAAAATGGCCTTAAGCTTGCTTCCATGGCCAATTAGGGGGTGAAATGTGCTGCCTAGGTGGAGGGCAGAGAGGTCTAAGCTTCAATTTGGATGAGGTGGCCTCTAGGTTTGAATTGGGTTTAATCCCATGGGGGTGGCTCTGAATTTGGCCATTTTACGGCTAATGGGCCAGCCGGCCGGCCAGGGGAGGTGGCTAGGGAGGTCAGGTGAGCCAGGGGAATATGTCACAACAATTTAATGATTTTAGGCTTTATTTTGGCGAAAATATCCAATGCTTAAGAAAACATGGCATCAAATCAATTGATTTATGGGACCTTTGGTCCATGGGTTAGCTTAGGTGGTTCCATGGGGTTTAGGCTGGTCACTAGGGTCCAACTTATGGCTATGAAGTCATTAATTTGATGACTTTAGGATAATTAGGCCACCTTTAGTGCATGGATTCAATGTGAGTTCAAGTGATCAAAACTTGGGTTTGGGCTATGTTAGCCATGTCAATTGACCTAATTTATTGATCTAAATTCTGTATATGATTGTTATGAAGATTTTTGGTGAAGGTTTGAAGTGATTTTGAGTTGAATTGGTGAGTCAATTTGGGAATTTTTGAAATTTGGTCAATTTAAGCTTGTTGGGACAGACATGGGTCTAGGTTGATCTAGCCTTGAGCTAAGTCCAAATTTAATGGTCCACATGATCAAGGGAGATGTTGTCAAGATTTTTTATGAAGACATAGAGTGGAAATTTTGGACTTAAGGCCCTCATATTGGTGAAGTTTGGGGACATGGCTAATTTGAGGCAAAATTGGGGATTATTTGACTTAAGTTGAAATTAAATGAAATTGGGGCTTCACCAAGGCCAATTCAAGGTTAAATTTGATGTGTAGGAATGCTATGAAGATTTTTCAACACAAATTGTGGCAGATGGAGTAGGCCATGGGTTCAATTTGGTGGAACCTAGTCATGGGGTGAAAATTGGGGTTTTGATCTAAATCAAAATTGAGTTAAAATGATGGACTAATTGAGCTTGAATTTGATGTAGATTGGTCATATCAACAGTGGATTTAGGTTTATAATTGAAATTTGGATAAAATGAGACCAATTTGTTAAACATTTGGAGTGATTTGGGGAAAATATGGGCCTTTAAAGGGAAATTTGGGAGGTTTTGGGAATTTTTGGGATTTTTTTGAATTTTTGGAATCCTGGGCTAAGGAGGGGGCATTTTGGTAATTTGGCCAATTTTGGTGATTTCGGGTTGTTTGGGTGTTTTCAAGGTGTTTGAAATGATTTTGAACTAACTTGGGTATTTTTGGGTAAATTTGGGAACTTTGGCCAAATTTGGGGTCCCAAGGGTATCAAGGTAATTTGGGGGAATTTAGAGGCAAAATGATAGGTTGGGTATCTTGGTAGAGTTGGAATGTCAACCACCATCAATAAGCCTACATGAGTCTCCCAAAAGTATCAAGGGACCAAAGTCAGGAAATTCTAGGTTTAGGGTACTGAGTGATTGTGAGTGAAGTGAGTGCCTTAAGCCATAGAAAAACACCCAGGGTCAACCCTAAGGTCCAGCAGTCCTAAAGATGACTCATCTTGAGTTCCCCCATAGTGAACCCACCTACTAAGTGCTAGAGGTTAGGACCAATATGTGGAACTTCAAGTTGAGTAGAAAAGAGTTTGGAATTTCTAATGGTGAGGGTTCCTTGTCTAGTTCACTAAGAATAGTCAATAAGAAGTTTGGAATTTCTAATGGTGAGGGTTCCATGTCTAGTTTTCTAAGAATAGTCAATAGAAAATTGTAGAATTTCTAATGGTGAGAGTTCCTTGTCTAGTTTTCTAAGAATAGTCAATAAGAAAATACTATGGCTAGACCTTAAGCTACTAAAGAGGAAAAACTAAACCTCAACCAAAAGTGAGGTCAAAAACTATCAAATTGACAAAACCATGGTCACCACATCCAGCATTAGACCGATAGGGACCAAGTTAGATCCACCTAGCCCAACCTACTTGGGCCATGGACCAAGTGTCCCTTGAATTAGAGGATTTGATCCCATTAATGACTAAACTAAAGATATCTTTGCCACCAAACATCAAACCTCGGTGAAAATCACAAATAAGTTCCTTTTGCTCCCTGAACAACCTAGCCACCAGCTCTAGCTTGGTCGGCTGGCCTAGTCACCGAAAATCCCTGCCCAAAAGAGCCATCTCCACCATATGAACACAATTTTACCCATCCAAGCTGTCTCAACCAGATTGGTCACTTGTAACTTTATTCCCTGCACATAAGCAGCTAATGCACCCACTAGCCAGCACTGGCGGCCACCTTTTACTCCTCTATTTAAACTCCACCCCCACACAACCAAACAGTGAGAATGCACTAGAGCATAGGGAGACTTTGCCAAATTATTTCCAGAGCTTCTCAAGGACCTCCTGAGACTATTCCAACTACTTCCTATCTATCATACCCACTTCCTATATCAAATTTCTCCACTAAAATCTAGAGATTATTTAGGTCATCTCCCAAAACACCACCACACCCACTGAAACTTCAAATTGACTTGCCCATCACCATCCCAAGACCAAGCAAAGAAGAATCCCACTTAAAGCCCAAAACCACTCTAACCTAGCTCAAGAACAAGGCTTTCACACTTGTAGGAGGAAGTCTTGCACAGACAATTCACCAAACCAAAGTGAAACTTCCAAGAGGTTCTTCAGGCTCCGCTGAAGCTTCTGCAAACGTCCAATTGAGGCCAAACATCCTGGTCAAAGGTATTGCTCATTTTTCCCCAAATCAAGGTCGGTTTTGGTCTTCGTTAAGAAAATTTAATTGCATCTTGATCAGCAGTATGGATAGGTTCTTTTAGACTAGATGAAGGCCCCATACGATTTGGTTGAGTATAGTGAGAGATCTTAAGCTTAGAAGGTGGACGGTTCTCAGGTTAGGCAAGTTGAGGATGAAGACCAAGGACTATTGGATTGTGCATGTATCAGATGAAGTGTTAGGATCACGTTAAACGAGAGAATGAAACATGAAGCGCGGGCTGAGTCAGCCGCTACATGGATGGCGACGTTAAATAGTGGAGCGTCGCGTGGTCGTTTGGAGCGACGTACGATGAGTTGGTTGCCACATGGTTAAGTTGTAAAATAGGATTTATTTTAATCTATTTAATTTACTTATCTTAGAAAATGCATAAATTTGTGTAGAAAAATCATAAAAATAAAAAAATAACCCACTTGCACAGTGAACGTAGAAGAATAATGTGGAATAAAGACAAAAAATATTTGTCATGTCTCTAATTTTTAATTAATTGGATACTCTCTCGACTATTTTAATTCAATTTAAGTAAATATTAATCACAATAGCTTAAAATATTAGGGGTTGATTCCTCATGTTAATAGAGATGTTCTCTGATTTAACCAAGTTTAGATAGCATCTTTAATTTTGAAACCCTAATTTTCAAGCATAATTGTTTATTTTTATTTCAGATAATAATATAAGTTAAAATATAAATCAAAAAAATATGAGTCTTATTTTGCTAAGTTTCCTGTGGTCAGAGAACTATAGAAAAAACATAATTTATGTTTAAATGTTTATGTAAATTACTATGGTTAATTAAATCATAAAAACTCACTAAAATTATAATGAAAAAAATAAACATAAAAAAGTAAAAAAAATGATTCCACACTATAAATAATAATTAATTTTAACTCACTATAAAAATTTGAAACTCATTTGAATTAGTTTGAGCACTAAAATCTATTTTCTAAGTAAAATGTTACTTTCTCTTCAAAATAACTATAATAAATTTACTATAATTAGGAAAATTATGAAAAGTAATTTTTCGAGTTCCTTGTGATCAAGTGCACTTAGCAAAAATAAAATTTATTTTAAAATAATTAGTTTATTTTGAGTTTCTCTTTGAATTAAATATATTTAAAAATAATCAAAATTGCAAAAAATATGAAAATGAACCAAATTGTTCCTAATTGTTCCTTGATCTTTTAGGAAGCCTTAAAATATTTTTCTTAATTTTTCTCATTTAGTTATGTATTTTTTAAATTCCAAAAATTTATTTTTCTTAATTTTCCATTAAAATATTTAAAATAAATAAAACAAGAGAAAGAAAAAATGAAAAGTTTGTTTCTTCTGATTTCTCTGGGCTTAGAGAGATTTAAGAAAAATATGAAAAACGATTTTTGAAATTAAAACATATTTTCTATTTAATTAACCATTAAAAAATAAATAATTAGAATAATTAAAATTTATTTTTAAAAATTATGAAACTTTGTCCAAGTGGTCCTCTAACCGAGGTGAACATCTAATAATTTTTTCATGAATCAAAACTTTACTTTGATTAACTAAATAAAATAAACATTAAAAATCTTATTTTCTGGGTTGGAATAATTATGTAAATTAAATAGATATTAAGAAAATCACATTTTCGCCTCTGATAGTTTAATTGACCCATGAATGGGGTACCATAAGAATTCCAAAGTCATTTGAGTTATATTTCATAAGTTATGAAGTAGGGAGCCCTTAGGAAAAAATTGTATTTTTGGAATTTGATGCCTTATTTGAAATTTAGGATTAACCAAAGGGTAAATGGGTATATTTTGATCATAGTGAACACACTTAGATGTTTGAAATATGATGGGTTAAGAGGTAGAAACCAATTTTCTAAATTTTCATGGTAAGGCTAGAATTATAATTTTATAAATTGTTATAACTTAGAGGTTAATTCAATTGGATGATCCAAACGTAGTGGGCTTAAGTTAGGAAGATAATAATTAACTTATTTAGATGATAACATGATCCTTTAATGAGAATTGAGCTCACTTAAATTAACATTTTGATTATTACCAACCTGCCCATAGATTGTATTTAAGGGCTTAGTACTGAGCTAGGGTTAATTCAAAGTTATTTAATGAGGATTAAAAAAAGATAATATAATTGACCATGAACATTTTGAAAACACGACAAGCCATATTTTATTTGAAGTATAAAATCATTAATTACTTTTAGTTTGTCCTTCGAGGCATTCATTCACATAACTTTCAAATATAACATTAAGTGATTGTCTGATTACTCATTCATATAGATAATTACAGTATCAAGGTTCACTGAGCTTAGGGTGTAATAATTCATTGAAACTAAAACTAACTTGGGATGATTAATTGAACAACTTCATAAGATCAAATGAGCTTAAAATGTTTCAAATTATTTTAAAAGTTGTTTAGGGCTATGTTCGAAAATTTTTTAAGATCCTTTGGATACTTTGAAGTGCAATTGAACTTATTATTCTTTATTCAAGAAAATCATTCATTAAAACCTTTAAAGATCCACCAATTTATGACCTAGGACTCGGTATATACACCTTAAATTGGTCTTCTTGCTTCTGTTCCTGCAATTTATTTAAATTTCATGGAAAATTATATATGTAACATAAGTTCTAACATTTCAGTAGGAGTACAAGAAGATGACATGTATGCATCTAAATTTTTGCAATGTAATTTCCATTGCTTTTACTTTACTACATCTTATTGCCTATCTTGCTTTACCTGTAAAACATTTTATTGAAAAAATTAAAAATTACAAAACTATATTTTAAAATTAAACAAAATTTTCAAAATTAAACAAAAAACCAACAATTTCATAACACGTCCTTTTGAATTTACAAGAGTCCCTTAAAAGAGGTAACCCACATTTGCTAACTAGATCTCCCCAGTTTTAATGAGCTTAACAACTCGTTTAAGCTAAGTAAATTCAAAAGAAAAAATTCACACCAAAATGAGGAAACCATAGAATCTTAATTGGTATTGCCCTAATCAACTTTAACCCCTGCCTCCCCCCCCCCCCCCCCCC
>JXCR01139931.1:0-33335 GCA_002079205.1 Phalaenopsis hybrid cultivar | reverse complement strand
CCCCCCCCCATATATTGATTGAACATAATTGTCATTTAGACCCTTTGAAACTTTAGACTTTATGACTGCTACTCTGCTAAGTAGCTTGAGCTAGCACCATGGGTAGCATGGTAGATGGATCTACAACAGTAATCTCTTCTGTAGAATTAAACAATAAGCCATAGGATTTTGAGGTCGTTTTCCAGTGCAACATAAAACCTCACATTATCTTTAGGTCTTTTCATAATCATGTTGTGCAATTTAATCTCTAACTCGCCTTAGGCTCTGAGGTTGTAGTTCTTTACGACATAAATTCTTTTATCTTCCAGGCTATTTGTATTATTATGTCGTATAAATGTAAGTCCTAAATAATAATAGTTATAAAGATGAAATACTTGATAGTTTTCTTCTTGAAATTAAAGCCAAATCATATGATAGCTTGGAAAGTCACTGAGAATTTCTTTAGGATTTGGGACAACCATTAGTTTTCTCCCTTTGGATTCCATAACAATGTTCCAAATTCAAGCCTTTCTCTTTCGACAGTCCTTGGTTTGATCCTTAAAAAGTTTTACCCTTTGAAATTATTGAAGATAATATTTTTTGATCTAGATCAATAGTTTTCTTAGGTGACTCGGTCATTTAAAATGTAATTAACTATAAGGGGCTTGCCCTTATAGGAATATTAAGAACACAGCTCAAAATAAACCATGTCTAATAGTTTATATCAAATAGGGAAATTTGTCAGTCAACATAATTGGTTTCGCAAACTAAAATGGATGTCAAAAATTCTTTAATTTATTTAATAGAGCCACACTAGTAAGTAATGTGTTTATTCCTCGGGATAAGGTGTCATGCTAACTTATTTAAACTATTATTTATGTGGGATCGATTCAGTCACATATTTTCAAAAGTTAAAATATTACTTTCCAAAATTTAATTTATATTACATTAAATCAAATAATTATTTTTCCGATGAAAAGGCAACCGACATTATTGTACTTGGACATAAAATTTTTGAAAACACTGTGGAAGTAGATCCACTGAATATTCAAATTATAGCTAAACTACGTCCTCCTACTATAGTGAGACAGGTTAGATGTTTTTTTAGGACATATTGGTTTCTACAAGTGATATATTAGAGATTTTTTGAAAATTCCTAAGCCACTATGCGAATTATTAGAAAAAAGATTAAAAATTTGATTTTAACCAAAAATGCATTAATACCTTTGAATTATTAAAAGAAAAATTACTCCCTACTCTTATAATAGTTTTGATGGATTGGTAAAAACCAATTGAGCTAATTTGGGATGCTAATGACTATGCAATTGGGGTTGTATTAGGCCAAAGATATGAAAAATTTGTTTAAATTATATATTATGTAAATAGAACTCTGAATGAAGCAAAAATTAATTATACCCCTACTGAGAAAGATTTATTGACAATTTTTTATGCTTTTGATAAGTTTATATCATATCTCATTGGACCTAAATATATTGTGCATACTGATCATTTTGGAAAAAGATATTTGATGCAAAGGAAGGACACTAAACCAAGATTAATTAGATCGATCCTTTTCGTGCAAGAATTTGACTGTTTGGTAGTACATAGGAAATGATTTGATAATCAAAAAGTGGATCAATTATCTAGGCAGAAATAAGAATATTCATTTAATTATGAAAGTGAAATTAACGAAAATTTTCCTGATGAACATCTATACACTATTAATGAATGGCATGTGCCATGGTATGCTAACATAGTGAACTATAATGTTAGTAATCTTTTACTCCGTGGATGGACACCATAAAAATAGAAAAAAATTATTCACGATATAAAAATTTACATTTGGGATGACCTATATTTATATAAGCAACATAAAGATTAGGTTATTCGAACATGTTTATCATATGAAGAAACTAAAGAAAATTATTCAAAAATGTCATGATTCTGAATTTGGGGGATATTTTGGGATTGGTATAAAAACATAAAAAAATTTACAATATGGGTTTTATTGACTTATTTTATTTATGGATGTTGATACATAAATATAAAAATGTGATCGATATCAGAGAGTAGGATATATTTTAAAAAGGAATGAAATGCCCCTAAATATTACATTATTTGATGTGTGGGGATTGAGTTTTATGTGACCATTTACACCCTCTTTCAAGAATTTATATATATTAATTGCAGTATATTATGTATCCAAATGTATCAAAGCTGTTATTTTACCTTGATATGATACTCGAATTGCTTCAAAATTTTTAATGAATTTTTTTTTACAAGATATAGAATGTCTAGGGTAATCATGACAGATGGAAAATCTCATTTTTGGAATAAAATAATTGAATTTTTTTTTGGATAATATGATATAGAGGTTATGATCTCCACTCCTTATCATCCCTAGACTAGTGGTCCAACAAAATTATTTAACCGTGAAATTAAAAGAATCTTGGAAAAGACTATAAATCCTAACAAAATGGATTGTTTGCTAGATTAGATACTACATTGTGGTCCTACATAACATCTTATAAAACTCCAATAAGAATGTCTCTATATAGACTTATCTTTAAAAAGACTTGTCACTCACCAGAAGAATTGTAGCATAAAGCTTGTTGGACTACTAAAGAATTTAATTTTAAATGAAAAGACCTGATGAGAAATAATTATTACAACTGAATGAGCACGAAGAAATAAAAAATGAATCTTATGAAAATGATAAGATTTATAAGGAGAAAACAAAAAACTGGTATGATTGAAAGATAATAAGAAATGAAATTAAACCTAGATAAGAAGTTCTGTTGTATGACACAAGATTGAAATTATTTTCTTGAAAACTTAAGTCCAGGTGCTTAAGATCATTTACTATTAAAAAAGTCTACTTCTATGGAGTTGTGGAAATTGAAAATTTAAAAACTAGAAAAATATTTAATGTTAATGAAAATATGTTAGAACCTTTTTTTGATGGACACAGACTAATTTTATAAAAGGTTTTAATGCTGGGTCACTCAAAGTAAAAACTAAGAATGTCAGGCTGACGACGTTAAACCAAATGCTTTGTGGGTGGTAACCCATAGTTATGTGTATAATGGTTCTTAATTTATTTTTGTACGTAGTATAAGAACTTGTGATTATATTTATGTACTTTAGAGACTAACATGTTAATGAAAATGCTTAAAAAACATTTTAAATATTTAATTTTATTGAAGGTCTAAGAGTTAATTTTGACCTTAGGCGAAACAGTGCAACAAAGTGCACTAGCACCTAAGCACCTAAATTGGCACCTAGGCACTTGTTTCACTATGTGTTGGCATCTAGGCCCCAGAACCTAGCACCTAAGTGCCACTTTCCAGAAAGTCTGGTGAGTAAGCGCTAGAATTCGACATCTAAGCATTGTATTTAAAAAAAACCACTACGAAACCTTCTATTGCCATTTTTGGCAAAATTTTCTTTTTATAACTACTATAACTTGCTATTTTGAGTTAATATAATCTTGCTTTTATGGCCTCTAACTCTAAGGAAACTTTAAAGTATGGGATTTTAAACCGGAGAAAGTTCATTAGTTATGTTGCGCAGAGATTGCATGACATGGTCCTTATGAATTAAGGGTTGATTAAGAAAAGAGGTTTCAAGAATCAAGGATTTACTACTCCTAGCACTACTGTGAAAGTAATTAATGTGTAATGCAGATGAGAAGTACTATGCTACACCATTGCAACCATAGTAATTCTTGTTGTGAAGGAATTTTATGCAAATCTTCATGAGATAAATCAAGGTGTTTTCTATGTTCGAGGCAGCTGGTTATGTTTTATTTTTTTCAAGAATTAATGATTTTTTCACGATCAAGAACGTTCCAATTTGTCATTATGCCAACTTTGCACTTCAAAAGACAATATGACTGAATTCTTTCGATTCTTAACAGATGAAGATGAAACTTGAGAGACAAAAGATGACAATAATATAAGTTTTCCATCTTTAGCATTAAATTCCACATCAAATCCTTGGCATATCATTATTTCAGTAAATTTGCTTCCTACTACAAAAATTAGTAAAGTGACGAAGAGAACTGTTATATTAAACTACTGTATTAAAACTATAAGACCTGTCGATGTGGAAGCTATAATAGTAAAATCTACTCTTGGTTTGATTTTGAAGCGATCTAATCTTGGTCTTGAAAATCCATCCAGAGTATTTTTCCTTTGTATGAAATCATAAGTTCCATATGAAAATTAGTGAAAAATGATTCTTCCTTGGAAGGCGATTACTTAGAAAATGGAGAAGTGGATAATAGAAATGTTCTTATAGATCAATCAACTCAAAATTCATCACCTATAGGACCCAAATTTCTAGAGTGTTCATTCGTTATTTTGAAGAAGATTAAAAAGTTAGAGAATGAGATGATTAATATTTTGAATGTGATTAGTAGTGTTTCTGATTAGTTCAATAATGTGGATTAGAGAATTAAAGAGCAATTTGAACATACTAGACTTATGGAAGAGGCTACAATGTGAACGTATAAGAAAAATATTTGGATCGAAGAACTTTCGACTAATTAATTTCCTCAACGCCTTTCTATAACTCTTTTGTGCATTGTCAATCCATGGGAGATATTAGAGAAGGCTACAATACTGGAGATGAAGATGTGCAACAACTCTGAAGTGTGAAATTTTGGTTTATAAGGATTGTTTGTGTTTGGTTATGTTGGATTTCCTAGTTTTTATTATCAGACTTGTTGTGTTTACTAGTAGTATTTGAATGTTTAGTTTTTTGCGTTAGGTGTTGTTGGTGTGATTTTGACTCTGAGATTATGTTGTGGTTTCAAAATAACTTTTTATAAGTGTTTGGATTGACATATAAAATGTGAAGTTGTTTATTTTTTGTGAAAATTTGATGTTAGTAAATGACTTAATTATAAAAGTAAAGTGAATTTAAACTAGTTAGAAAATGGAGTGCTTTGGTGTACAACACTTATTTCAAAAATATCAAAAAATGAAATTTTAAGCTTTAGTGCCTAGAGGCCAAATTGGCTGGGTCATTAAAAACACTAAAATGAACAGTGCATGTCATTTTTTTGCTTTAGTTTGTCTTCTACCTTGCGACTAGGAGCAAATAACAAACTAGGGCTACCAAAAACTCATATTTAAGGCAATTTTAGGGCTATAAATTCTTAGATTTCAACTTCTTTTGGCAAGAGCTTAACTTTAAGCTAAAAAGTTTTTATTTTAACTATGGAATTCTCTTACATCATGTGAAAATAAAAAAATTGGATATTTTGGGGAAATTTAGTGAAGAATCCATGGTGTGAGATTTCTTAGCCATGATTTTGATTTTAGGAGTTTACTTTATCTTTATAAAAAATTTATGTGTAATATTTTGAATTTTTAGAATCCATATGGCTCCTAAAATGAGTAGGATGAAGGGAAAGGGGGCTTGTGACATGAGAAAATTTGTAAACAATAAGGCCCAACATCATTATAATACTCAATTCGTGAGAAGAAAACCGATTCAAGAACGAGTATTTTACAATCCCGGTAATCCTTTTGAAGGATTGATTGTGGCAAGAAATTGGGAAACATTTTACCCTTTCACTGTTGTAGTATTTTTCTCAATCATCTGAGAATTCTATGCAAACCTATGAGAAACTACAGATGATCATGTTTTTGTTCAAGGTAAGAAAGTTGAATTTACCCAAAAAGGAAAAATGCATTTACATATCTCATTATGAATACACTACATTTCACATGTATGATTATGCATTAAACAAAGTTATAGCTTATCTGATTGATGGAAGAGGAGTTTGGAAGATGAATAATGATCATAAGGTAAACTTCTCTACATTTATGTTAAAAGCTCAATCTAAAGTGTGACATTGTTTTAGTTCTGTTCAACTCCTCCCAAAAAATCATCTGAGCAAAGTCACTAAGGAGAAAACTACTTTAATTTTATGTATTTAACAAATGAAGAAAATAAATATTGGTGCTCTTATCTATCTGAATGCCCGTACTTCTTCTAGAGGAGGGAATACTCGAGGTTTAGGATACCCAACTTTGATTTTTACTTTATGTGATCAATCTGGAGTGGATTATGATAGATTTAAAGAATTAATACAATCTATTAAACCTATCAGTAAGCTCTATGTTCATACATATGAGTTTCATGTTGTAAAACAATCTAGGAGTAGAGGCAGTGAAAGACCTTCTACTTCATCTTTGGGACTTTCTACTTCCGGCATTAATTCCTTAGAGAATTTTAAGGAGCAGTTAAATATTTAGTAGGGAGATAACTTGCTCTCAGAAATTTGATGAAATTTATGGAGTCTAAGAATTTTTATAATGATGAATACATGCAAATGAAAATGGAGTATGAGATTGCTCATAATGAGGTTATGGCAAAGTATTTGAAGGGTGATCATAATGTATAACTTTTAACTTGTCCACACTTTACACCCTATGAGACTGAAGAAGAATATGAAGAAGAAGATTAAGACGATGATGTTGCCTTACTCGATCTAAGGGGGTCTCACACCGATCTCAAAAGATGGAAATCGGAATTTAGGTATTGATTCTAGGAAGAGAATTGGAATTTAAGTACCAATAGTGAAATGAAAATCAGAATCCTTAATCTATTTAAAGGGGTCTCACACCGATCTCAAAAAGATGAGAGTAGGATGCCTTACTCCTTTTAAGGGTGTCTCACACCTATCTCAAGAGATGGGAATCATAATTTAGGTACTGATCCCAAGCTAAGAATTGGAATTTATGTACCAACTCCAAAATGAGAATGAGAAGCCTTAGTCCATTTAAGGGGGTCTTACATTGATCTCAGAAATTTGAATTTGCTACATTGGGAAGGAAAGCTCAGGGACTCATATCAAACCCAAGAGGTAGTCAAACAAATCATAATTTAGGTACTGACCCCTGAGTGGGAATTGGAATTTAGGTATCAGCCCTAGATTGAGAATTGGAAGCCTTACTCCATTTAAGGAGGACTCACACCCATCTCAGAAATTTGGATTTTCTACATTGGGAAGGAAAGCTTAGGGACTCACATCAAACCCAAGAGATAGTGAAAGCAATCTGAATTTGGGTACTGAACCCAAGTAGCAACCCATGAATGAGAATCGTATGCCTTACTTGGGGGGGTCTCATACCAATCTAAAAAAAGGAGAATAGGATTCCTTAATATTTTTAAGGGGGTCTCACACCTATTTCAAGAGATGAGAATCAGAATTTAGGTACTGATCGCAAAATGGGAATTGGAATTTAGGTACCAACCTTGTAATGAGAATCTGAAACCTTACACCACTTAAGGAGGTATCTCACCAATCTCAAAAGGATGAGAATAGGATGCCTTAATCCATTTAAAATGGTTTCATGCCTATCTTAAGAGATGGTAATCAAAAGTTAGGTGTTGATCCTATGGGCATTGTGAGTGCATAGAATGTCTGTAGAAGTTCATTCATTGTCGAATTTTATTGAAATATATGTGGAGAGATTTATGAAATTTATGAGGTGTAGAGTTATTTTTAAATGTTGACTTTTATTTGTTTTTATACTCAGATTTAATTTGTTGCATTTGCTTTAGAATTTGGACCAAGTTTCGACTAGCGTGGCTTCTAAGCTTCAAGAATGAGTCTTTGTCTCCAAAACATCACAAGGCACAATACTTCTTGAAGTATCATCTACTAATTAAAGAAAAGTGTTAGAGAATAACTCACTCTTTAAGGTGATATCAAAATTATGTTCCTTAAAGTACCTATAAAGATGTGTTATCTCTAAGGACACCACAGCTAAAAAGGCTGCAACTTTGTAGCTTAATTTGTAGTAGTTGTTGTTTGCTTTGACATTGATTCTGTGAAGGTTGTTCAAGTTTTCTTTGAGAAATTGCTTTGATGTTCTATGAATTTTTATTGGAGTTATAATTGTTGGGAACTGAAGGATATGACTTAAAGGTTGAATTACTATTAAGTGCTAATATCATTTTCATTTCTATAATTCATTATTTCTGGGCCTAAGCATATTTCAGAATTTCTGCTCATGGGATTAAAGCATATTTAATTTCCTAAGGATATTTTAAAGCCCATTAATAACCAACCCAAATACACAAAATCACTTAACCCTTTTTAGAGTATCATATTAGAAAATTTTCTTAAGAGAACCTTTCAAGTTTTATTAATTAGGGGATAACAGAGACACCAATTTTTGATTTTATGCTCTCCTCAAAATTTTTTTGAATAAGCCCTGTTACTTTTCTCCTCTTTTTTAGTAAGAATTACATTATCTAGTGAAGCATTTTACTTTTAAAGATTTGGAATGTCTAAATTAGGACCCCAATTTTTTATTGTATGCCCACCTCAAGCATCTTCTCAAGAAAACTGCTTCTCATCTCTTTTCTTCTTCTCTCATTCTTCTTCTCTTTTTTTTTTCATTGAGAATTACTATATCCTACTGAACACACTTTAAAGATTTATAATGCATGAACTCAAACACCAATTTTTTATTTTATTCTCTCCTCAAGCTTCATCTAAGGGAGCCCTTCAATTTTTTCATTAACTTTGTTTTGCTCCCTTTTTTAAAATTACTATATCTGGCAGAGCATATTTTAAGGATTTTGAATGTCCACTCCTCTAATTAATAATCTTAAAATATTTCTTAATATGTATTCTGAGATATTATACCTCGTTCGAAAGTCAGGAACCAATCGCATGGATGGAAAGTTAAAAAGCTCGTAATTTCCCAAGTCAACCACTCATATTTCAATCACACTATTTTATCTTTAATTCTACTTAGGACCAAGTCCAAATTATTTAAAGTGAAGGACCAAGTTATTAGGGAATTAATTTGATTCTTCCTTGAAGTCATGATCTTGTTAAAGCACCAGATGTCTTGCCTTAGATTTCTCTATTCTCGATTGTCTTCTTGTTGAGCTCCAAACAATCTTTGATTTTACTCTTCGAGTTCTTTATTTTTCCCTTTCTCTTTTTTTATTATGGTGAGAGGGTTGGACCAACTACACATCATCTTGTTGATTTCATTTTTTACTGTTGATCCTGGCTGCTTAACTTGTGGACAACATTGTCACAAGGTGGTTCCCCGGTGAATGCAAGGATTAGTTTCAGCGATGTCATCATTTCTATCATTTGAAGAATTTTGGAAATCAGTGTCATCCTGTGCTTTGTAATTTCAGCTGAAGTACTCAAATTGATGCACTTTTGTTGTGAACCAGGCATCCCTTCTTATTTCATTTGATTTTTTTTCGAACTTTAAGAGGTGTTTCCAAGTTCATCATTTTTTCTTGTATTTATAGTGTTAAGAGGTTTAATTAAATTAAATGACAGATTAAAAGACATAAAAACTTTACTTAATTTAAAAAATAGCAAACTAAATCTGAAAGATACAAGGAAAAGGTGAAGTTTAGGACCTAGGGCAGGACCAACTTTACAACACACATAGCTCAAGCGGAACTACTTCACTGACACACCTATTGGGGGTCCAATCCAACATAAAAGATAAAGTTCTAAGAGAATCCTGAACCTATTTGTTTAAACATGGTCAACCATACGGTCCTAAAATCTAATAGAGTTGACCATACTTGCCCAAGAAAGAAATAGACAAAGCATGCCAACAGAAGAAGGGCAACCTGGCCCATGAGGGACATGGACACATTACCAATGTATGAAGACAAGACTTTTTTATCATAATGGATAGTGAAACTAGTCCCCAGCGAAGTCGTTTGAAGTTTTTCAGTCGCTTTTTCAAAAAAAATAATAATTAATTTAATTTAATATATATATATATATATATTATTGGAAATTAATATCTTAATTTTTGAAAATACGAAACTGAACTGATAGCATATAAATTAAAATTTAAATAAACGATCACGACACCATAAGTGATTTGTCTATATTGAGGAATAGAAGTATTACTTACTATTGGGGTCTGATTAAATAAACTAAAGAATTTATAGCATTTGTTTTAGTCTTTGAACCTTTATGTTTCCCAACAAACTCCCCTCCCTAGTATAAAATATTTTATAGAGTTTATATTAGGTTGGGTTCTTAAAGTTTCCTATAGGAGCAAGTCCTAATAGTTAATGACATCTTAAATGACCGATATCACCTAATAAAACTTTTGATTTAGATTAGAAAATACTATCTTCAAGAACTTTAAAAGGGTAGTACTTTTCAAAGATCACACAAAGGAGTGCTAAATGGGAAAAAGTTCAAACTTGGAACATTTGTTATGGAATCCAAAGGGAGAAAACTATGGGTTGTCATAGATCCTTAGGAGAATGTCAATGACTTCTCAAGCTATCCTATGTTTTGGCTTCAATTTTGAGAAGGAAAATATCAAGTGTTTCATCCTGCCAATTTTATTATTTAGGGCTTACATTTGCATGACACAATCATACAAATAACCTGAAATAAAAGAGGATTTATGTCGTAACGAAGAACAACCTCAAAATCCTAAAATGAGTTAGGGTTTAATTTGCACAACATGATTGTGCAAATGCCTAAAGATGAGGCAAGGACTTATGTTGCACTAGACAAGCAACTTCAAGATCCGATAGCTCCAAGCTCCTGGGTAAAGTGGTAGTCCTACGGGGGAGGGTTAAAATTCACTAGAGCAACAACAATTTAGATTCCATGATTTCCTCATTCCAATACCACGATCTTTTTTAATTTACTTTGCTTAAACGAGTTGTTTAGCTCATTTAAAGTGAGGAGATCTCATTAGCAACCATGGGTTATGCCATTGGAGAGACTCCTATAAATTTAAAAAGACAAGTTATGAATGTATTGTTTTGTTGTTTAATTATAGAAGTGTTCTTTAATTTCAAAAAAAAAATATGAATACAAGCAAGTACAAGTAGGAAATGTTGTCAAGTAAAAGGAAAGGAAATTGCATTGCAAAAAGTAAATGCATACTGTCGTCTTCTCGCACTCCTACTGAAAGATTAGGTTTACAATATATATAATATTGCAGAAATTTAAATAAATTGCAAAAACAAAAAATAAGAAAACTAATTGAAGGTGTATCTACCGAGTCCTAGTTCATAGCTTAGCGGATCTTTAAGGGTTTTAATGGATTATTTTCCCAAACAATGAATAATAAATTCAATTATCCTTTAAAGTATCCAAAGATTCTAAAATGTTCGGGGCATAACTCTGAATAACTTTTAAAATCCTTTAAAATTTTTTTAGTTCATTTGATCTTTTTATATTGTTCAATCAATCACCCAAATTTAAATTTAGTTTCAAAGAATTAACACACTCTATGCTCAGTGAACCTTCATTTTTTAATTATCCCAAAAGTAGGGTAATCATGTGGCACTTAATGTTTTATTTAAATGTTATGTGAGTAAATGTCATGAACGACAAACAGAGACATTAAGGCAGATTAAAGTCAGACTTGTAGTGTTTTTAAAATATTTATAATTAGTTATATTATCTTCTTTAAACCTCGATAAACAAATTTGGTTTAGGCCTTGTTCACCACTAAGCCCTTAATAATTTCATGGGTAAATTTGTAATAATCAAAATGTTAATTTAAGTGAAATCTATTCTCATTAAAGGATCATGCTATCATCTAATCACTAATTAGGGGCTTTAAATAAGTGAACTATTATCTTCCTAAATCAAGCCCACTACCTTAGTATCGTCCATCTAACTAAACCTCCAAGTTATACAGTTTATAAAATTACAATTCTACGCTTAAAAGGCGGCAAATTGGTTTCTACCTCTTAAATCATTATGTTTCAGACATCCTAAAGAGTTCACTATGATCAAAATTACCCATTTAACCTTTGGTTAATCCTAAATTTTAATGAAGGCATTAAAATTCAAAATTACTATTTTGCTCCTGAGGCTCTGCACTTCAAAATTTATCAAACATAACTCAAAATGACTTTGAAATTTTTATGTTACCCCACTCACAGGTTAATAAAAATATCGGAGGAGAAAATGTGATTTTTCCAATTTATAGTTAATTTATAAAATTAACATTTGCTCAAAAAACGATTTTGAATGTTAACTTATTAAGTTAATTAAAAAATTTTTTTTGTTCATGATAAAATTATTGGAGGTTCACCTATGTTAGAGGACCACTTTGACAAAATTTTATAATTTCTCAGATTATATTATAATTATTAAAGTTATTTATTGATTTTAGTGACTAATTAAATTGAAAATATGTTTTAATTTAAAAAATCACTTTTTATATTTTTCTTAAATCACTCTAAGCCCAGAAAACTCAAAGAAACAAACTTTTTATTTTTTTTAAACTTTACTTTATTCATTATAATTATTTTAATGAAAAATTAAGAAAAATACAATTTTGGCACTTAAAAATACATAACTAAATCAGGAAAATTAAGAAAGATATTTTAAAGGGTCCTTAGAGATTGGGGAAAAATTAGGAACAATTTTGGGTATTCCCATATTTTTGGAATTTTTTATTATCTTTTAATTTTCTTTTAATTCAAAATGTAGCTTAATAATAAATTAATTATTTTAAAACAAATTTTATTTTCTTAGGTGTCAGTGATCACAAGGAACTTAGAAAATAAATTTTCATATTTATTTTAATTATAGTTAATTTATTATAATTATTTTAATGCAAAAATATCATTTTATTTAAATAATAGACTTTAGTTACCAAATTAATTCAAATGTGTTTCAAATTCTTACATTGAGCTAAGATAATGATTATTTACAGTTTTGAATCATTATTGTTAATTTTTTAATATTATTTTATTCATTTTAATTTAAGCGAGTTCTTATGATTTAATTAACCATAGTAAGTTACATAAACATTTAAATTTAACTTATATTTTTTCAAAAGTCCTCTAACCATAGGGAACCTACCAAAACAAGTACAACATTTATATGATTCATACTTTAATTTATATAAATATTTTAAGTAAAAATTGGCAACTAAGCATGAAAATTAGGGTTTCAAGGTTATATATCCTCTATAACCTTGGGGAAATTAGAGAACATACCTATTAACATTATAAATTAACCCCTATTGTTTCAAGCCATTGTGATTAGTATTTACTTAATTAAAATTAAAATAGTATAGAGGGTATTTAATTAGTTAAAAATCATAGACATGTCAAATAATTTTTATTATTATTCCACATTATTCTCCTTTCTTCAGTAGGCAAGAGGGTATTTTTATTTTAGTTTTATAATTTCTCTAAACTATGTTATGGATTTTATAAGTTCTAGAATTTATTTAATCATTTAAATCTTCTTGTCCTACGTAAACACGCGTCACCAAGCTCATATTATGATGGCTCCGAGCTCTGCGTGTTGCACTTCCATTTGACGTGACCATCTGACACCGCAACCACATGACATGCTCTTTGTGCACCATTCCATCATCCGACTTCATCTTGACTATTCACACAATAAACAAGGAAACAGACAGCATCCGTTCATCATCCCTAAGTGTACTAAATAGAGGACCATCCACACTAAAATGCATCGATCTCACTCAATACATAACCAAATTAAGTGAGGGTTGTTCCTACATGTGCATCTAATTGAGACGAACATAGATGGGGATAGCATGGAGATAAACTTTTCTTCATAACAGCCCAAGCCGAGCTCAGTTTTGGGGAAAATGGTGCATACCTTGGTCCAAGAGGTGTAGCCTTGATTGGAATGGTTCTTCACATTCATTTTGACCTCATGAAAATCCTCTAAGTGTTGATATAAGCTGAGGTTGAGTCTAACCAAGAGTTCGATCAGAGGGTGGTGTGGTCTTGGTTTAACAGTCAGTTAGAGTGCTATACAAATGGGGATTTTAGTGGAGATCTTCTTTGATTAGTCTAGGGAAGCTTATTAACTACTTAATTTGAAGTTGGCAGAGGTTTTTTTAATGACAGAAAAAGAACTTGTGTTTGAGCTCTGAAATTGAGCTCAAAAAGAGGATATGGGTGGCTAAGAGAAGTGGATTTTAACTTATGAGGGCTGTGAGGCGCTCTGGAAATATTTTGGCAGTGTTTCCCCTAGGTTTTGTGCACTCTCTTCTCTTGGCCATGGAAGGGTTGATTTAAATAGAGGAGCTCAGGGCTCCAAAAGGGCTAGCCAATGGGTGCAAAAGGCAAGTTATGTTGAGGGAAGAGATGCTCCAATGTCCAATGGGAGTGAGCCAAGCCAGGGAGTTTTAAATTTGGGTTTTATCCATGGGGACCTCCCAATTTTGGTGTTTTATGGCCACTAGGCCGGCCAACCAGGCAAGTGTTTGTGGCTAGCAAGGTCAGGAAAACCAAGGGAAGCTTGCATGGTGATTAGCTTGGAGGTTTCATGGCTGATGGCATATCATTCTTTGATTTAACCAATTTAGGAATGGATCTCCCAAATCAATTGACTTTTGGTCCTTGACTCAACTAGGTTGGGCAAGGTAGATCAAGCTTAATTCATAGGGCCTAAATGCTTGTTATGGTGACCATGTTTTTGTCAATTTGAATGGGTTTGTTCAAATTTGAGGTTTGGGTTCAAATTTGGGGCTTTGGTTTGAACTTGGGAATAGGTTGGGTTTGGGTTGAGATTTGGTCACGTGATTGATCAAATTGACTTAGATAATTGTCATGAGAAGTTCAAAAAAGGAATTGGGTGATTTTAAATTTATTTTAAAGTTTAATTTAGTGGAACATGAGCCATGGTCAATTTTGGGACGTTTGGGCTAGACTTGGTTTTGGATTGGGCTAATGTTTGGACTTGGTTCAATTGATGGTTCAAATTGGTTTAAGGGATTGTGATGAAGAGTTTTAGATATCAATTGGGTGGAAATTGTGTAGTTATGGTGTTCAATTTGGGGGATCTTAAATTTTTGGGAAAAATTGAGGGTTTTATTTTAGGCTGGATTTAAGTTAGGTTTGAGGCTAGGACAAGGCAAATTGAAGGCCCAAATGGATTTAGAGGAGTGTCATGAAGAGTTTAGAATTGAAAATTGAAAGATTTGGGCAAGTTAAAGGACTCAATTTGGGGAAATTTGAGGCTATGGTAAAATTTGGTGCTTTTGGCTCAACCTAAAATTAGGGTTTGAAAAGTGGTTCAATTAGGCTTCAAATTGTTTCAAATTAAGTTTGAACATGACAAATTTGAGTTTAGAATTGAAATTAGGGAAAATTTAAGTCAGATTGGTGGAAATTGGGGATGATTTTGGGTAATTGGGCTTTAAAGTGTTTGGAACGATTTTTTGAGGTTTTGGGAAAATTTGGTCTACCAAGGGCATTTTGGTAATTTTAGCAATTTTGGGGATATTTTAAGAAGTTTGAAAATTTTGGGATATTTTGACAATTTGGGTGGCTTAAACGAATTTGAGATGATTTTTGGACAAAGTTTGGTGGTTTGAGTAATTTGGGAAAATTTATGCTTTCAAGGGTAATTTGGTAGTTTTGAGAAAGTTTGAGGGCAAAAGGCTAAATTGGGTATTTGGGTAGGATGAGATCAATTGAGGATGCTAACCATAAAAAGTACCCTCCTTTGAGCCATGAGACCAAGGAAACTCCCACTATGGAACTTCCATTTGTTGGTCTTTGCAAAACTGCCTAAGGCTAATGGTTTAGGGGACCATCTACATGAGTCTCCAAAAGAGTAAGGGATCAAGCTAAGCATATTGGCTAAGGTTAGGGTTTCAAGTATAGGTGAGGGGCACCAAGAGTGTATGTGCAAAAGTGACCCAGACCACACCACCCAGGGTTAACCCTAAGGCCAAACAGCCCTATGGGGGACTCCTATTGAGCTCCCTCATATTGGTTCCACCTACTAAGTACTAGAGGTTAGAACCAACATATGGAACTTCAAGATGAGCAAAAAATAATCTTAGAACTTTTAATTGTGAGGAATCCCTTACCAGTCTTCTAGGAATAGTCAACAAAAATGTCTTATGGCTAGATCCTAGGTTTCTAAGGAAGAAATTAAACCTCAACCAATAGTGAGGTCAATAAGAGTATAAGGTTATGTGTGTACTATTTAAAGTAAAAGAAATTATATTTTTGAAATATTAAGAGAGTGTTGGAGTTATATAAAAAGAAAGGATTGAGACTTTAAGAAAAATCTTTTTCAAAGCTAATATGAACTTATAACTAAGACATGTATGAAGTTTTTAACTTTAAGAAGAGGGTAATGAAGTTCAAAATCATTAAAGCCAACCTAGATATAGTAGTCCTCATATAAAGAAGAAAAAAAGAGTGGATGAAAAAATGATCTTAAAATAAAGAAAAGTAAAAAAAAAGAGAAAAAAAAAGCAAAAATAAATTTTATGTGTGGAGAAGCTTGAGGAGATGCCTAATAAAAAATTTGCTTCACTTGAATCAACTTAAGAAAAGAGTCTTAAATACATCTATAAACTTACTTTAAGTTATTAGCACTTTTACTAATGAAGTCCTCATTAGGTTTTTTTTTCAAATAGTTCTTCTAAGCATCCTTAATATGATGAATTATAATTATTCTTGAAATTAATAAGGAACCAAGGCTTTTAGACTCAAGTACTAGATATTCTTATATTTTTATTTCCAACTTAAGTTATAAAATTTTTTCTAAAGTTTTACTATTGTCTTTATAAGAAGAAAACTATAGTAGTTTTTTAAGTGATGCTCACTACCTTAAATCATACTTTTTATGTAGTAAAAGAGTTACTTGAGGACAAATAACTGCTAAGTTTGGGGGATTTTGATACACCAAAAAAATATATAGTTTTTTTATGTATTTAAGTCTTATATTTAGTGATATTGCACTTTAAAGAAATCTATTTTCATGTTTTCTTGCAGATATTCTAATTTTAGGCATTTCGAGCTTAGAGGATGCAAAAAGTATGAAATTTGGAGTTAAAAGTGGCATTTTTCTAAATTTGAACTGGCACGTAGGTGCCAAAACTGGCGCCTAAGTGCCAAAATAAAAAGAAGATGGTGCCTAGGCGACAAATTTTGGCACCTTGGCACCAAATTTTGTCGCTTAGGCACCAGAGATAGTTTACTTCACAAATGCATTCATTTTAGATGGATTTTGAAGAGGTGCTTATGGAGACTCTTGGAAAATTAGTCCCTATATTATAAAAGAGTGTTTTTATGTTAGATAAAGTGGTGTGTGTTGAGTGTGAATGTGTGGGGCATGAGTTTCAAGTTGTGGGATAAAGTTGCAAGTCTCTCTTACTTGGTTTCTCTAAAGTTCAAATATCCTACTTTTGTGTGATTCTCTAAATAATTTTTTACCACCCTATGGAATCAATACTTTGGACTCCGTTATTACTCGTTATTACTTAAGTGATACATATACTTGCATTTGCAACCTAGTGAAGATTTGAAATTGAAATACACCTTAATTCACTAATAGTGGTAGCTATAGATATTTTAAAAGAGAAAACTTATTATACTAAAGTAGATCTTCTTGTGGTTAATTTTCACATTTTTTAGTATAGTTACCTTTTTTGTTGTGCTGTTGAAAAAATTTATAGCACATAAAACAAAAAACCCACATCAACAGTCAGTAACAAGATTAGGCAACGTAAGATCATTATCATTACTGCTTTAAACCACAGCATTCACCAATTTCTGGACTTTATTGACCTCAGTAATGTCATCAGTAATTTGTTTAGCATTTAAATCAGTAGCAATAGTAATACCAACATCATTTGAAATAATAAAGTCATTATTATTAACAATGATATCCTCATTTGCTTTCTTACCCGAGGCATGATTAAGTTTGAATCTCTTTAGCCACATTGCTAAATTTGTCGTTAAGAGATTGGGTTCTCCCACCGCCAACAACAGAAATAGTTTCTCCATTCTTTCAGAACTCTGGATGAGCACTGTAACAAAAATTATGAAGATTACCAAACATCATATAGTGATTACAATAGTTTGATACAAACACAAATTCAACTGATTGCCAATAGTCATTAACATTATTCCTGATCCAAGCAATATCCAGAAATTTATCAGTGACATCTTGTTCCACCAAAACTCCGGCCACCGAGGGCCTTGAGCAATTGAATGTAGCATTATACACCTTTAGAGGACTTCAATAAATAGACATCGAAGAATAAAGAAATTTCTTATTATACAGATGATGTTTTAAACCAGAGAATTTCATCTAGGTAGGAACAGTAGGAGATTCCTCCCTGGGGTTAAATTCAAGGGTCCATTTTAAGATCTTCATGTAAGACTTTTTTATAAGTAAAACCTTTCTTGAAAAGACTAGAGTGTAATCTTCCTTTCTTTCAAGTTTAATGATAAGATGCCTACCATCAAGAGGACCTAGGCTCCATTACTAGCAATTTTAAGTTCCAAAAAGAATTTCATAATAACTTCCATTTTAGTTTGATCAAAAGAAAATTTACCTACCAATGTGAATTTCAGAGTTTCAATCAGTAAATTGGTATCCTCTTATTGAAGAATAATGTTTGGCTTACTATTTTCCA
The DNA here is from genome assembly GCA_002079205.1 of Phalaenopsis hybrid cultivar. Taxonomy (NCBI): domain Eukaryota; kingdom Viridiplantae; phylum Streptophyta; class Magnoliopsida; order Asparagales; family Orchidaceae; genus Phalaenopsis; species Phalaenopsis hybrid cultivar. Next base: position 14,925 of record JXCR01139931.1, on the reverse strand, counting down.
AGCATAATTTTTTAGTAAACTTGAGGATAGACTATCTACAAGTTGATCTTTAAAAGAGGATGAGAAAATGACATTTTCCTAATCTTGAGTATGACCAACAACTATGTCTCAAAAAGAAAGAGCAGTTTAACAACAAGTGAAAGCCATACAAAGGAGATGAAGAAAACTAAAGTTCACTGAAGGAGAATGGTAAGGGAAAACCCATATAAACAGCGCTCCAAGAAACCCTTCGTTATTAATTATAACTAATGTACTATATTAAATATTATTTAANTATATATATATATATATATATATATATGTAGTATACTTTTGATCTCACTTTTGGTTGAGGTATAGTTTCCTGTTTAGTAGCCTAGGGTCTAGCCAAAGGACATTCTTGTCGACTATTCCTAGAAGACTAGAAAAAAAACCCTCACCATGAGAAATTCCAAACTCTTCTCTGCTCAACTTGAAGTTCCACATATTGGTCATGACCTATAGCATTTGATAGGTAGGGTCAATATGGGGGAGCTCAAGGGGAGTCCCCATAGGACTGCTTGGCCTTAGGGTTGACCATGGGTGTTGATCTAAAGCTAGTTCACTCACTTACACTTACTTTCACTCACATTCACTCATAACCCTAAACCCAACCTTGCTGATTTTGATCCATTGATCTTTTAGGAGACTCATGTAGATAGTCCCTTAGACCCACTAGCCCTAGGCTAGGGTCTAGCCAAGACCATTACATAGAGGACCTAAATGAAGATTCCATTTGGTCCAAGGCATAAATAGGGTGGTTGGCACCACACTTTCACCAAAATACCAAAATTAGCTTTTTGTCCCAAAATCTACCCAACTTACCAAAATACCCTCAAACCCCAAATTTCACGAAAATTCCAAAAATTACCCAAACTACCCAATTTTGTTTGAAAATCATCTCAAACCATCCAAAACTTCCCAAAATTGCCAAAACTACCAAAATACCCCTACAAAAATATCATTAGTGACCCAAACTTTGCCAAAACCCTCAAAACCATCTCAAATGTCCCTAAAAATAAATTTGACCTTTCAATTTAACCCAATTTGATCAATTTAACCCAATTTGTTCAATTTAACCCAGTTTGATCAATCTAACCAACTTTGACCAAAAGCCCCAAATTGCCCTTAAAAGCCCAATTTCCACAAATTTACCCCAAATTTCAAGTCTAATTTCAAATTCATCATGATCAAACTGTATTCAAACCAAATCTAAGTCCAATTGACCCATATTTGAGTCCAATTTCAACCCAATTTTAAAAGCTCCAATTTGGCCTAAAACCAAAATCCCACTCAATTGACCCCAAATCTTTCTAATTGGCCAAATTGATCCTAACCCTTCCTTAAATGGTTTGATAACCGGTAGTTATAAAAGAACAGATATTATAGATACCACAAAGATGCTACACTCATGAAAAAAATAGATACTACAGATACCGCATAGATACTACACTTGTGAAAAGAATAGATATTACAGATCTTGCAAAGATACTACACTTGTAAAAAGAACAGATATGACACCACACCATAAACACCACACATTAATATATATATATATATATATNATGTATTATGCATATATATATATATATATATATATATATATATATATATATATATATATTATATATATTTGATATCACCTACATATACACTCCACACATCTCATATTACACCTCATATACCTCATATATGTACATCACATTCAAGATTGACAAATTTAAAACACCCCATTTGCCAAATCATACATATCATACATCACACATAGATACCCTACACACCTTTAATTAATCAGTTTAAATACTACACAATAAATACCACTTATTAGACATCAACACACTGAACATTGTTAACTGATAAGTTTAAATACTACATAATAAATTCACTTATTAGACATTGATAAGGTCAGATACTATGTATCACTTATTTTAATATCACATATAGGTGCACCACACCCTGATAAATTTAGATACTATCTCAAATGGGTACATTATACCCTTAACCAGATAAGTTCACCAATTCATTAAATGATAGGATTTAGGGTTACCTGACACTATGGGTGATTCGTTGGTAACTTCTAGTTGATATTGATAGGTTGACTGCAATATATCAGTGGCCTGGGGGATCAAGAAAATAAAAAAAGAAGTCTAGTATGAGCCTAACCCCAAATTAAAATCTTATATCTCACTTTAAATTTTCATATGCTTATCATTAAGCTTTTCTCTTATAGTCTGCAAATGTTTATCTAATTTGTTTATGTTATGCAATTGTAATCTTTTTTGTAGCATCAACAGAATTAACTAGGTACACTAAGCCAATGGGTGCCTCAAAAACCTCTTCAAAATTCACAGAAACCAAATTTACAAATCAAATAATTGCCAATGGCAATTAAACACAGAGTCTCTGGCGCTTAGGCGTGGCCTTCTCTATTTAACCGGCTTTTAAGTGCCGGATCTGGTGCCTAGGTGCCAAAACTCTTTTGCACATCTTTCACCTTTTTGCTCAAAATTAGATCCTCTTTCACTCATTTAAGCATTTTTCACCCTTTTTACCTGTATCTACAAGAAAAACACAAAAATACCTTCCATTAAAGCGTAATATCTCAAAAATAGGTATAAAGATGTGTTTAAAAATACTATATATTTTAGGTGTATGAGTTGGGTGCCAATTTTGGGGTTAGGACATTCAATTTGGTGGGATTTGGGCACATGTCTAAACTGGGGCAAATTTGAGGATTTTAGATTTGGATTGAAATTGAGTGAAATTGAAGCTTGAGCAAGGTCAATTGAGGGCACAATTTGATTATTAGGAATGTTAGGAAGAGTTTGGGATCCAAACTGAGGCAATTGAGTGGGTGTGGGGTTCAATTGGGTGAGATTAGATCATATGGTCAAAATTGGGGGTTTTGGTCTGGATCAAAGTTGAGCTCAAAGAATAGGTCAATTATGATTGATTTTGGTTTAAAATGATTATAAGCATGATGGATTTGAGTTTAGAATTGAAATTAGGGAAAGTTGGAATTAAATTATGGGAAAATTGGGGTGAATTTAGAGAAATTGGGCCTTTTTTTGTTAAAGAGCTCAAAAGGCTCCACATTTTATTTCAACAAAAAGAAAAATACAAAAAAGAGGCTTGAGAAACCTATACAACTCACTAAACAAAACAAAACCTAAGGTTATTCCACCTAAAAAAGAAAAAAAATACAACTCACACAAAAGAAATAAAAGAAAAGAAACAAACACCCAACAATGAAAATAACAGACAATCACAAACTATGAAAGAGATCCAAAATAACCAACTTTAAGAGTGTTGGAGGCACCGAAGTAGAAACAACAACAAAATTCCTATGAGCACCTTCTTTAGAGGCTTAGTTAGAAGCAAAGTTACCTTCCCGTTTAGTATGCATCCACTGAATATCCAAATTTTTAGATAAAAATAAAATATTCTTCATCTGATGACTAATACTCCAATGATGTTTACTGTGAAACCTGCTAGACTTCCAAAGAATAAGAGATTCTGTTTCTATAATAATATGTTTCCAACCAAACCTTCGAGCAACCCATAGAGCAAAGACCACAACATCTGCTTCTGCAGCTAAGAAGAATTAGAACAAGAAGCAGCCATAAACCAACAAATTATAAAGCCCAAACAGTTTCTACAAACACCACCTACTCTGGCTGAATTAAAACTCCAACTCCCATCCGTATTGATTTTAATAAAAGATTTTCTAGGATAGCACCAAAAAGTTATAATAGATCTCTTAGCCATGTTAGCAATTGATAATTGTAAAAAACAAAAAACACCTTTCAAATTACTTGTACCCGACAGCTTGGATAAAGCATGACTCTTCTCCAAATAGTTTAACACCATACCAACCATATGATTAATGTGTTTGGCATTATTACGTGCCAACCAGATAAACCAAAATATAATAGAAGGCACATTGTGAAAAAAGGAGTGTCCCATACTACTCCAATCATTGTATATGTCAAAAATACTAACATAAGTTCTCTGATTCTTCTTAATAAGAAGATGAGACAAAACTTCCCCCATATTTAATAAGAAAAATGATAATTAATAAAAAAGTGCATAACACTTTCTTCCTCAGATTTACAAAGAAAACACAGTGAAGAAAGACGAAGACCTTTCAATTTCAATATATCATCAATGTGTATAGAATTATTAAGCATTCTCCAAAAAAAATGGATGGATTTACCCAACTATTCCCATTCCATTTCAAATCCACACCCCGATAATTTTGAATTGTATTAGCGAAAGTCTTAGAAGCAGAATCTCCAATAACAATTTTAATAGTAGGTATATCACGGACATTTGGATTAATAGGAAGTAAGATTAATCAACTTAACCAATTCCTCCTTATTCCAGCTATTATTGATCCAAAAATCAGCAATAGTGAGATTGATAGAGTGAGGACCCCCATAGAAATCGACCAATGAGCCCTTACCTAACCAATCATCATACCAAAAAGAAACATCACCTTTGCCAACCTCCCAAAACATAAGATCATCTGTATGTTTAGCAACTTTCACCATTTCACGCCATATAAAATAATCATGCTTGCAACTAGAAATATTTAGAGGATGTTGACCTTTACAATATTTAGCACGAAATAAAGAAGCCCATAAGGAATTGTTAGAATGGAATCTGAATCACAATTTCATGCAATTAATTTCAATAGAAGTAGATAAGCTATGAAAACCAAGACCTCCATTGTCCAAAGGCCTACAAAGTTTGTCCCAACTTTCTCAATGAATATTTGCTTTCCCTTTACTATCACAAAGAAACTTGTTAAAAAGCCTTTCCAACCTTTTAATAATGCCCATTGTCATATTCATTACTTGTAAAGCATAAATAGGAAATGAAGTAAGAATACTCTTTAAAAGGATAATCCTCCCACCAAACGTATTAAAACCCATTGGCATTAAAGAATTATTCTCCCAACATAGAATTCTTTAATTCCTTTCTGAGTCTTATCAATAAGATCCAAGCAAAGTATGTTTCTTTTCAAGCCTTTATGCAAATTAAAACCCAAATATGAAAGAGGAAGAGAAGCTTTTTGGCAATTAGTAATATCCATAATCTAGTTCTTCCTACTAGCCATAATAGATTTGGAACAATAAAAAAAAACATTTGGAAGTGTTAAATTCCAAACCAGAAGTGTTCTGAAAAATCTGAATATACATTCATAATCTTTGTATGGATCTTTTATTTGCATTAGTAATGGTTATTAAATCATTCGCAAAATAAAGATGAGAAATGCTGATCATTCCTTTATGTATATAGTTCATGCTTAGATAGTTTCTATAAAGATCATTTAAGCCTCTAGATATATAATCAAAAGCAAGTATAAAAAGATAAGGAGAAAGTGGATCACCTTGCTTGATCCCTTTAGAAGCTTGAAAAAAACCACATTTGTTACCATTAATAAGAAGAGAATAGTAATTTTTATTAAGAATTTTGTATATAAGAGAAAAAAATTCATGATTGAAGCCAATTTCCTGAAGTATATAAAGAATAAATTCCAAATGAATTGATCCGACAACGTTACGGATATTCATTTTGAATATCACATTACCCCCTCTGCTCTTCCTATTAATATCCAAAAGAAGTTCTTGAACTAGAAGAGGATTGTCACAAATATTTCTACAATTAATGAATGTCGTCTGATTAGAAAATATAATATCAGTAAGCATAAGTTGAAGCCTTTTAACCAAAATTTTTTAAATCCCTTTAGTGATAACAATATTAAGGCTAATAGGATGGAAAGCTTCCCATGAAGAAGGATTATTAATCTTAAGAAGAAAAACAATAATTAAGGATTTAAAATACCGAGGTAAATCAACACCTCTAAAGAAATCTTGAATAGTAGCAGTAAATTGTGGCTGGATAGTATCTCATCCATTCATATAAAATTCAACATTAAACCCATCAGGTCCCGCCACCCTGACCTCTTCCAAGCCAAATAATTTTTTTTTAATTTCTTCTAAGCAGGGAATACAAGTCAGAGAATAGTTATTAATAGGAGGGGAAGCAAAATAAAGATTGGAATTAACTTCTGTAAGCTTGCAGCCATCAGTAGCAAACAAATTTGAAAAATATTGAATACCATCAGATATGATCTCGTTGTGCGTAGAGATAATTTTTCCATCATTCTTGCAAATTTTAGAAATAAAATTTTATTTCCTACTATTACAAATGCAAGCATCATAATAGCCAGTATTACGATCACCTTCTAAAAAAATTAGTTTTAATTGCCTTTTGAGCATAAAAATTCTCTACCATCGAAATAGTGTGGGTCAGATTCAGTTGTTCCCTCAATAATATTTCCAAATCTAGATTTTTATTAGCATAATCAAAATTTTTACCTTTCACCTTATTTTTAAGATCATTAATCACTGACTGAAGGTTCCCAAACACCTTCCAATTCCAATCTTCAAGCTTTTTCGCTAAATTCTTTTGTAACTTCCATAATTGTATCCCAACTTTTCCTTTACGATCCGCTTTCCAATTATGCTGAAGAAAATAGTTATAATTCTCATGAAACATCCACATATTGTAAAAATGAAATATATACTTTGAGACATTAAGACCATCAGTGATCTGAAGAAGAATAGGAGCATGATCTGAAGCCAGTATAGCCAAATGTATTACTTTATGATGTAAGAATTCACTTATCCAATTATAATTAGCCACAAAATGATCAAGTATTTCAAAAATCCATCCACAGTTCCAATTAAAAGGATTCCCTTGAAAACCTAAATCGAAAAGTCCAGCCTCAATAAGAGTGTCATTAAAATCAGCAATTCGACTAAGGTTAGGATGAAGACCTCCTTTCCTTCTCCAAAGCAGAAGAAACAATATTGAAGTCACCTCCCATAAGCCAAGAATCATTCTTATCATCAATAGATTTAATTAAAGACCAAAGCTCCAATCTAGATTGCTTGGAGCAACCCGCATAAACAATATAAAGAAGAAAATAATCCTCATGAATATTAACCTTCAAATGTAGCATTTGATAGTCATTCATGAGAACCTCCAGCTTCACAAAATCCTTCCATAAGAACCAAATCTTGTTATTAATATTAGCAAGATAATTAAAGAAGCCAACCTTCCTTACATATTTATCATTGTTACAAGAACTAACCATAGGTTCCAAAATACAAAAAAAAATTAATTTATAAGTGCAAATCAAATGCCTCAATCTATCAGAGGCAATAGTCTTAGTTATTCTTCTAATATTCCATATAAGTGTGTTAATCTTCATCATTTATCACCCTACCTCTAGTTAGCATAATTTTCAAGGCTCCATTATTAGGATCATCTTTATTATTTGAATAAATGATAAGAGCTTATGGATTAATATAACTAAGTTCTCTTTTTTCTTTGAGTTTACGCTTTCTAGAAGAGCGTTGAACCACCCAGCCTTCCTCCAATTATGAACTAGTAAAAATTAAACAATCATCCATCATAGGACCCATCAGTGCAAAAACATGTTCATTCAAAAAATTGTTTTTGTTTCCACAATAGATTTCTCAACATTCATGGAAACTCCTACATCATTTGTTAGATGTCTTTCATCATCATGATTCCCCTCAAGATTATCCGTGTTAGAGATAATATTGTGAACCCTTGCAACAACAATGATATCATTGTTATTTTCAAGATCAAGATTCATACCCATGTTAATGATTGTAGCAGGTTGATTAAGCTCTAAATTTTCTGTATTGACAACCAAAATTTCTTGATTTTGAGAGACGTCCATATGACTCATATTCTCTGTTCTTGATTTCTTTAATTACTTATTACCACGTAATTCATTAACAACATCTTAGTATCATTCTCCTGAAGAAATACCACTGATTTACCATTTTTCTTTGTGGCTTTCTTTAACAGTCCATCTGCATCACTTTCAGCCAACTGATCTCTAAAAGAAGAAGGAAAAAAAATATCTATCGAAGGTGGGTTACGAACTGTAACTGCTTCCTTATATGATAAAAAGGTATTACAAATCAGAGAAGCAGTCCAAAAACCTAGAATGGAGAGAATCAAAATACCATAGTGGAGAAGAAGATCCACCAACCGAACCAAAAAGAAAGGAAGAAGAACCCTTAGAAAGGAGAAATTGGGCCTTTAAGGGCAATTTGGGGCTATTGGTCAAAGTTTGTCAGATTGATCAAATTGGGCTTAATTGAAGGGCTTAAATTGGTTTTGGAGACATTTGAAATGATTTTAAGGGTTTTGGGAAAGTTAGGGCCATCTAGCGTATTTTTATAGTTTTGGCCAATTTGGGGGTATTTTGGTAAATTGGGTAGATTTGGGGAGTTTTGGGCAATTTGGGTAGTCTCAAATGATTTGAGATGATTATTGAACAAATTTGGATGATTTGGGTAAATTTGGGAATTTTGGCCAAATTAGGATATGGGGGTGTTTTGTTAAATTGGGTAGATTTGGGGACAAAGGCCAAGTTTGGTATTTTGGTGAAAGTGAGGTGCCAACCACCCTATTTGAGCCATAGACTAATAGAATCCTCTACTTTAGGTCCTTCATGTACTGGCCTGGGCTAGACCTTAGCCTAGGGCAAGTGGGTCTAAGGGACCATCCATATGAGTCTCCCAAAGGGTTAAGGGGTCAAAGCCAATAAATTTGGATATAGGTTTGTGAGTGGGATGTGAGTGAAAGTGAGTGTAAGGGAGTGTATTAGCTCTAGACCAACACCCAGGGTCAACCCTAAGGCCAAGAAGTCCTATATGGATGCCCCATGACCTCCCCCACATTGACCCCACCTACTAAGTGCTAGAGGTTAGGACCAAACACAAGAGTAGAAAATGGAATAGGGCATCAAATGCTATCCTAAATCTGAAAATGGGAGTAGGTCGTCTAAACCTAATCCGGAAGTGTAGATGGGAATAGGACGTCAAAGCCTACCTTGAAGGTGGAAATGTTAATAGAATGTCTAAGCCTACCTCGAAGGTGGAAATGGGAATAGCACATCTAAGCCTACCCCAAAGGTAGAAATGGGAATAGGACATTGTTGACCACATTTTTGGTTGAGATTTAGTTTTTCCTCTATAGTAGCCTAGGGTCTAGCCACAGGAATTTTCATATTGACTATTCCTGGAAAACTAGACATGGAACCCTCACCATTAAAAATTCTATCCTCTTCTCTACTCAACTTGAAGTTCCACATGTTGGTCTCAACCTCTAAATACTTAATAGGTGGGGTGACTATGGGGGAAACTCAAGATGAGTCACCCTTAGGACTGTTGGACCTTAAGGTTGAACTTGGGTGTTGGTCTGGAACTAGGGTACTCACTACACTCATCTACACTCACAATCACTCATAATCTTAAACTCAATTTCTAGCCTAGGTCCCTTGATCTTTTTGGGATACTCATGTTGATGGTTCCCTAAACCTACCAGCCCTAGGGCTATGGGTTGGCTAAGACCACTACATAGAGGACCCAAAATGGGGGTTTTAATTGGTCCATGGCTTGTTGGTGATGTTTGATACCTCAAATCTACCAAAATACCCATCTTGGCCTTTTACCCCTAAACACCACCAAATTACCAAAAAACCCCTCTTGGGCCCAAAATCCCAAAAATTCCCAGAAAATTTCATTAAATCTTAAATATTCCCAATTTCATTTCTCTTAACCACCACATGACTCAATTTGACCAATTTTACCATCTTTAACCAAAACTCCCAAATTTGTCTTTAAGGGCCCAAATTTCCTCAAATTCAACTCAAATGTCCATCAATTTGACCTTGATTGACCTCAATTCCAATCCTAAACTCAAATTTACTTTTTATATGACCAAATTAAACAAAATTCAAGCTCAATCGGTTCATGATTTGAGCCCAATTTCCAGTTAGGTTAAAGCCCCAATTTTGACCATATGACCTAATATCACAAAATTGAACTCATAGCCTAGTCTATTGACCCAAATTAATGTTTCAAAATATTGATAACATTACTATACATCGGAATCAACCATAAATTGGCATTGGTGAAGCCTCAAATCCACTTGATTTCTTTCCTAAATCCAAAATTCCCAAATTTAGCCCCAAATCGGCTAAATCCCCAAATTTCACCCAATTGATTGCCTTAACCTCCAAATTGGCATCCAAGTCATGTTAAAAAATCTTCATGATGCCCTTATTGACCATTTACAATAATCAATTTGGACTTAGCCCAAGGCTAACCAAAGCTAGACCGAAGCCTAGTCCAACATGACCAAACTGATTAAAGTTCAAAATTCCCTCACATTGACCCTTCAATTGAGCTCAAAACTACTTCCATCCTTCACCAAGGTTATTACTTATCATCATCTACACCAAATGAAATATTTATTTGGGCTAATTGACATGGCTAGCCTAGCTAAACCCAAGTTTTGGTCATTTGCACCCACTTGAACCCATGCACTAAATGTGACCTAACCACCCTAAAGCTCATTTGCACCCACTTGGACCCATGCACTAAATGTGACCTAACCACCCTAAAGTCACCAAATCAACTCCACCCCAGCCATTAGTTAGACTTAGTGACCAGTCCAAACACCATGAAATCACCTAAATCAATCCATAGACCGAAGGTCCCTCAAATTAAGGGATATTTTTTTCTAAAAATGCGATATCTTTGCCAAATCAAAGCACATTTGCATTAAATTGTTGTGATGGATTCCTCTGGGTTCCGTGAGCTCCTAGCCACCTCCCCCTGGCCGGCCTGCTAGCCTAGTGGCTGAAAAAGCTAAAAAATAAGAGCCACCCCCATGGATTAGAGGGCCAGCTCATCCAAATCAAACTATGAGCTCCTCTGCCCTCCACCTAAGCACCACAATGCACCCAAACTTATGCCCTGAGAGCCACCCCATGAACTGCCCTCCACCTAAGCACCACAATGCACCCAAACTTGTGCCCTGAGAGCCACCCCATGGCCAGTTTTATAAAAACTCACCTCCACGGCCATGGGAGGTGTGCTGAAATTTTTCTTAGAGAGGCCTCTCCAAACTTCTCACAGAGCTTTCTTAAGATCCCCTCAGTGCATCCCAACTATTTTTCCTAACCAATTCTCATTGTCGGAGCTCAATGTTGAGCTTGAAACCTTGCCGAAAAAGAGGACAGAACCAAATATACCTCTACAAGCCACCAAACTCAAATTAACTTTACGCACGCCTTCACAATAGTGAAAGAAGCTAAAACCCCATAAAATCCCCCTTTCACAGAGCCTCTACCATAGCACTAGACCAAAACCCAAATTCGCTCGAGATGGAATTCCTACTTAGGTCTTACACCAAGACCAGGGACTTAATCCCTAGCCTCCTTGGACCCCAACGAATGTGCCGAACCCCTCTGATCGAAGCTTCAATTCTTAGAGCAAAGGTATAAAACCTCACCTCATCCCGAGCCTATTTCGATTCTCCATTTAATTAGGCATAATTTAGTTGCATGATTACCGTATGGATATGTTCGTCTCACTTAGACGAGTCCATAAGATCAAACCCAAGGTGATTTGGTTGAGTCTAGGCTGAGATCTTAGGGTTTTAGTGTGGACGATCACGGGATCATTCTATCAGGGATGATGACAGGGAGTCGTTTGATCGAGCGTGTATCTAATGGATGGAGGAGATCGAGCCGGACAGCGTCCGGGACATAAACCGCGTGTCGAGTCAGCAGCTACGTGGATGGAGGCATCCAACCAGAGCGCGCATGCCTTTCGGAGCTGCCTAGGATCTAATCAGCATGCGCGGTTTAAATAGATAAATAGGGCTTTTTCTTATTTATTTTAGTACCCCTAACTTATAAAATTCATAACTTTGTGTAGAAAAATCACAAAAATAAAATTAAAATACCCTCTTGCTCAGTGAACAGAGGAGAATGATATGGAATAAATTTCAAGTCCATCTGTTGCATAAAATATTTTTAATTAATTAAACATTGTTTGGGATCATTTGATTTTCCATGCGTATTGGCACATCACCTTGGCTTGAAATTTTGGCATGTTGTAGCCTCTATAGGGAGAAATATCTTCTAATGTTTCCAAAGTGAGAGGAGGTTCCTATACAGAAATCCATATTTTTCAAGATCTTCCACATTATTTCTTTGAAATAATAATGAAAATTAGCATATTGATTAGAAAAGCCTAAGAAAATTTTGGAAGGTCCACCACGACTAGAAAAACTTTTAGAAACAATTTCATGAGTCAAGTCACTTAAAATGCCCTTAAATTTTATAAATACTAAATCACTAAAATAATTAAATTTGGAAAATATAAACATTTAAATGACTTGATTTTTTATTTCCACTATGATTTATGATGTAGATAACTCATCATATAAATTTCAAAATATTTGGAGTTTATTTGGTAATTTAAATTGATTTTAAAAGATAAATATCACTTTTGACACATAAATGATTTTTAAATAATAAAAAAAAAACTCAAAAACTTATGAAACTTAGTTTTTTTTGAGTTCTGTGTGATTAGGAATATTTTATAAAAAAAAAGCTATATTTAAAACAAAAATTTGATTTTTAGCCTATTTAAAATATTTAAAATAATTAAAAATTCATAAAAATCACAAAAATAATAAAACTCATAGAATGTTCTAAATTGCTTCCTAATCACTTAGGAACAATTAAAATATTTTTCCTGACTTTCTAAATAAAGATATTGAATTTTCAAGCTTAAAATAATTATTAAAGGCCAAAAAATGAGTTTTCACTAAATTAATTCCAATAAATCAAAGAAAAATAAAAAAAATTATAAAATTTGCTCCTATGAGTTCTCTAACCTCAAAGAGATTTTTCAAGACCTAAAATATTTTATTTTTATTAAATAGCCCTGAACTTAAAATAATTCTAATAAATCACAAAAAATTCAAAAAATTATGAAATTTTGTCCAAAGGCTTTCCTAGTCTAGGTCTACCTCCAGTAAAAATTTCAATGTATTAGAATTTACTTTGAGCAAGTTAGGAATTTTCTTGGAAAAATCTTATTTTTGCATGTAAATAATAATATAAAATAAATTAAAACCTGAAAAATCACATTTTCTCCTCTGATGTCTTAATTGACCCATGAATGATGTAGGATAACAATTTCAAAGTCATTGGAATGAATTAAAAAATCACATTTTCTTCTCTAATGTCTTAATTGACCCATGAATAAGGTAGGATAAAAATTTCAAAGTCATTTAGATTAAATTTGATAAATTATGAAGTGTTAGAGCCTTAAGGGCAAATGTGTAATTTTGGAAATTTAGTCTTAATTAACATTTAGGCTTAATTCAAGGAGGATCTTAATTGACCCATGAATGAGGTAGGATAAAAATTTCAAAGTCATTTGAATTTAATTTTACTAAATTTATGAAGTGTTAAAGAGCCTTAGGGGCAAATGTGTAATTTTGGAAATTTTGCCTTAATTAACATTTAGGATTAATTCAAGGCTTAGGGGCAAATGTGTAATTTTGGAAATCTTGCCTTAATTAACATTTAGGCTTAAGTCAAAGAGTAGGGGAAAATGTGTAATTTTGGAAATTTAGCCTTAATTAACACTTAGGCTTAAGTCAAGGAGGGGAATGGGTAACCTCTGATCTTAATACAAATGTGTAATTTTAGAAATTAGCCTTAATTAACATTTAGGCTTAATTTAAGGAGAGAAATGGGTAACCTCTGATCTTAATCAATTTATTTGATATTTGAAACACAAGGGATTAATTGGTAGAAACCAATCTCACTTTCTTAATTGAAAAGATAAGTTAATAAATTCCTAAATCATTAAAAATTTAGAAGTTTATTAAAATTAAATGATCCTGGGATAAGTTAATAAATTTCTAAATTATTAAAATTTGGAAGTTTATTAAAATTAAACGATCCTGGACTTAGGGGTATGAATTTTGAAGTCAATAATTAATCAATTTAATACCCCTATTTTGATTTTCAAAATAAAATTCAAATCATGAATCATGATCACTTAAGGCTTAACCCTTTTCAAAACTAATTAAGGTACTCCCCTAGGTCTTAAGGGCTTAATGGTGACTTAGGCTAAATCAAAATTGACTAAATGAGGATTAGAGAAATAAACATAAAATAATCAAACATCCTTAAAACACCACTAAGCCCAATTAGGATTAAAAATTTGGCTAAGTGTTCAAATTACACTAACTTCCCCTTCAAGGGAATTCACTCACATAATTTTCAAATTAAATGATAAATGATAATTAACTCAACTTGCCTCTTTAAGGGACTTCACCCACATAATTCTTAAATTGAATCACAAGTGATAATTACCCTATTCTTATCCCTTTAAGGGTCATCACCCACATAATTTTCAAATTGAATGACAAATGATAATTACCCCTTTCTTAGGGATAATTAAGACATCAGTGCTCACTGAGTAATAAGGGTATTTACAGGATGAACCATTAAGCAACATAATACATTTAAATGGACTCAAGGCTTTTCACTAGTTGGTGAGAGGGAGGCATGGACCTGCTTCCCCCTCCTAACTTGTTGGATACCTCAGAGGCCTATTAAACTTAATACTCTTCGCTCAATAAAATCATCCCTAACTAAACTTCTAAGGACTCACCAAAATATGACATAGGGTTAGGAAAACCACCAAAAATTTACTTTTTCTACTCTTCATAAATAGCCTGACATGCATTTTTAAGTTTCAGGTGGTGGAACGAGAAGACTCGCCAGGTACGCTTTTACAATTTATAGTACCGTCTTTCTTCCGCCTTTTCCTTACATGTTTTATGATTGCATTTACTTGCATATATGAAAACAACATAAACTTGCATGTTAACCATAACCATAACCCGAAATCTAAAATTAAAATCAACCAAGATAAAATTCACTGCCACAACATTCAAAATATAAAACAACTC
>JXCR01139927.1:58214-80301 GCA_002079205.1 Phalaenopsis hybrid cultivar | reverse complement strand
CCAGCATAATATAAACCCTATTTAATTCCTTATATTAAATAGGGGAACTTGTCGGCCAATACATTGATTTTGCAGACCAAATGGATGTCATAACTTTCTTTAGTTTATTTGATCGAGCCTCACCCTCCATTCTTACATTCATCCTTCGGGATAGATACAGGATTTGAGGTAAACATCTTTCATCTAAACTATGAAAATTATGGGGTCAGTTTGACTTCATCTTTTTCAAAACTAAAACTTTTATATTTAAACTATGAAAATTATGGGGTCAGTTTGACTTCATCTTTTTCAAAACTAAAATTTTTTTAACCTAAACTATGAAAATTATGGGGTCAGTTTGACTTCATCTTTTTCAAAACTAAAATTTTTAAACTATGAAAATTATGGGGTCAGTTTGACTTCATCTTTTTCAAAACTAAAATTTTTAAACGTCATTCCGAAGCGGACAACGAGATTTCAATTTCGATGACCGACAGCTTCTTACGGGCAAACTCCATACCAAAAATAGTGCCGACAGAAAGGAATTATCCTACCCCAATACTTGGAGTTAGTTATAATTACATTTGCACTAAATATTTGGAGGTACTACCTTTATGATGTTTGTTGTGTGGTCTTTACCATTTATAAGAGCCTAAAATACATTATCACTCAAAATGAGTTGAACTTGAGTCAAAGGCGATGACTCGAGTTGATGAAGGATTAAAATTTGTGGATTCAGTACCACCTCAGTAAGGTATATGTGGTCGCAAATACTTTATGTAGAAAATTTTTGACATATGCAGCTTAAATGAGAATTCATGTGCACAAGTTAACATGGGAGATGGAGCAACTCCAACTCGAGATTGTAACAATAGGAGCTAATCTTATCTGTATCAAATATAATTTTAGCCTACGCTTGCGGACCACGTTCGTGCAACTCAAATGATGGATGTAGACCTACTACAACTAAAAAACCAAATAAAGAATGGATCGAAGCCCGAGTTTAGTATCAACTTGAATAATACTTTGAGATTTTAGGATCAGCTGTGTGTTCCTGATCCGAAAGGACTTCAATAAGAGATAATTCGTTAGGCACATTCTACTCTATATTTTTTTCATTCGATAAGTACAAAAATGTATTAGTATCTTAAGAATTTATTTTGGTGGCAGGGTGATACACCTAAAGTATATAGTCTTTATGTAAACATTTTTATATCTATTTTTGAGATATTGCACTTTAATGAAAGGAATATGTGTGTTTTTCTTTCATGTATAATTAAATGGATGAAAAATGGTAAAAGGAGTGAAAGATGATCAAATTTAGAGCAAAAATGAAGAAGGTGAAAAAATGAACTAAGGCGCCTAAACGCATAGGACTAGTCGCCAGTTAAACAGAGAGAGCCACACCTAAGCACCAGGTATCCCACACTTAAGCGCTATAAGTAGTTATTTGATGATTCATTGAATTTGAACGAATTTTTGAAGATGTATTTGAAGCAACCCTTCGTGAAAACATTGGAAATACTTAATGGACACAAAAATTCATTCAATTGCTTTTGAAAGGAGAGAACTTCTAGAAGATTCATTAAATGGGGACAAATTTTGAAGAGACACCAAAACTCCTCTTAAATTTTTATAAAAGAAGATTTGATCATCCATGGAAGAGGCCAATCATCATTTATCCATTAGACCGACAAGCGCCAACCACCACATACGCCGTTGCCGCCCACCTTTTCTTTTTATTTTGAGTGTATTTTTTATTGTGAGTGAAGGAAGAAATTCAAAGGAACATCAAGACATTTGGTGGAGAGGAATTTGAGATAAGTTTTTATCTTGTGATTACATTTGATTTTAATTTAAACTTCTTATTTATTTGCATGATTTCTACTTTCTGACGCAAGTGTGGTTGTGTTTTTTCCATGAATTCTTAGTAGTTTTCTTTATCTTTTTCCTTAAAATGATAAGTAATTAAGTATTGGAGTGAAGTTGTGTGAAGTATTAGACATTAATGTTGGAAGAAGTTGTGATGATTTTAAAACTTGTAGTTCATTTACTTCTTGATTTGACCAATTAAGATGTTAATACTTGTTGTGAGAACATGTAAGATCCGAGATGATATTGTCTCAGTCAACAAATGATAAAAATCACATTTTATTTCATGAATGAGAATGTAGTTAATTAGGTTGAGTGCAAATAAATAGAGAAAAAAAACTTTGAAGGGTGTAGATATATAGAATTTTAGAGTGACAGACTAAAACCCCCAATTTGATTTATAGTTTTAGGTTTTGATACGAGATGTTAGTCCTCAGGTGGAGGGAAAAGAGGGAACATCAGAGTGAGAACCAGTATCTTCCGTACCTAACTCGTCTTCAAGACTATTTAAACTATAGATTAGCTAATATTCTTTATAGCATCTTTAGTAAGGGTAAAGAATATTATTGTTATTATTTGACACAACACAATTTGAATATTTTCTCGACAGAATTCCTATATTAGTTACTGATTCATAATAAGGAAAAAGATATTTTATCTGTATTGTGTTCATCTTACAAATATCTAGTTAGTTTGTTAGTTGCTTATTTTATTCTCAATTATCAAAAATTACAAAAAGATAATTTGACTTTCATTCCTATTTTAATATCTAGAGTTTAAGTAAGAATATTTTGCTAAGTAAAATCTTGTTATCTAATTTCTCCTGTTTTTCAAAGTGCATATTATATATTCCATATGGGTTTAATATTTGGGGCTTAATAAAAAAGTCTTATATTACTTGATAACGATACATTAACTTGCGTAGTTTCCCTTATTAAATATTATAGTTGTATTCTTACTTGCTTTGAAATTAAGAATTTACCTAGCTTTTGCTTGGGATCAAATTTTTGGCTTTGTTGCAAGTTAAGAATTATAATTAAGAAATTAAGCATATAATCAAATATATCGCACTGACAAGTTAAGTTAGTTGCTTACTTTATTCTCAATTATCAAAAATTACAAAAAGAGAATTGAACTTTCATTCCTGTTTTATTATCTAGAGTTTAAATAAGAATATTTTGCTAAATATAATTTTGTTATTTAATTTCTCTTATTTTATAAAGTGCATATTTTATTTTTCCTGTGAGTTCGATATTTCGGGCTTAATAAAAAAAGTCTTATATATTACTTAATAAAGATACATATACGTGTGTAGTATCCTATATTAAATATTATAATTGTATTCTTACTTACTTTGAAATTAAGATATTACCTAGCTTTTGCTTGGGATCAAGTTTTTGGCTTTGTTACAAGTTAAGAATTATAATTAAGTAATTAAGCATATAATCACATACTGACTGACTTTATATATGCTTAAAAATATAAGTATTTAATACTGCTGCTAAAAGATTTAATTCCTCACCAACTCTATCAAAATTTAATAAAAATTATAGATTCAATAAATATGGATGTAATAAATATTCAATAATTGTAAGGTCACATTTATCAACGAAAGTATACGTATCGCTCAAGTAATATAGGGCTCTAATGGAGTCCTATATTTCGACCACACAGGGAGTAATATTAGAACTACAAACTAAGATTTTAGAAAAGCAATACTTAATCGCAATAACGAAGTTCAATTTGCTTATCTGTTGAACTAAGATTTTAGAAAATCAACACTTAATCACAACAATATAATTCAAATTGCTTATCTGTCATCTATTAGGCAATTGAAATAATTATGTAATTTTAATAACTATTAAATAACTAATGATACTAATGAAGAAGACAATTGAAATAAATATATAAATTTTTAATAACTCTTAAATAACTAATTATACTAATGAGGTTTTTAATGTGATATTCAATATATCTATTAAATAACTAATTATACTAATGAAGGTTTGATTGAAATAAATATGTAATTTTAATAATTATTAAATAATTAATTATACTAATGAAGGTTCGACGTGATATTCAATATATAAGAAAACATCCTTCTCCTTGTCAAGAAATTATAGTGAATGGATAAGGTGAATTAGTTCAAATTATATTGTGTCAAATAGGAGCATACATATTCTTTACCCTTTCGTCCAGACATAGAGAACATTGACTAATCCTAAGCTTGTTTACTGAATCTGCGGCTAGGCTGGGAGGATACTGGCTCCCACTTCGGAGCTCCCACATTCCCCTCACTTGAGGGCTAACATCTACACTTCAGCACCCAAATAATAGAATTGAATTGGCGATTTTAGTCTGTCACTCTAAAATCTCCAATTCTACGCCCGATAATTTTATTTCTCTATTTATTTCCACCCAACTTCCAAGGGCTTTGACCTCCTTGAATCTTGGATGTAATCTTCACTTTAGTTGTAAAACTCAACATATTTTAACAAATCAATTGACCAGATTGAAAGTAAATTAAGATCGAAGTGAAAAGATCATCACAATTTCTTAAACATTTTCAAGGCTTCACCAATTCAAATCACCATTCACAAATCTCAAGACAAGGAGAAAGATAGAGAAAACTACTCAGATCTCATGGGAAAAACTCAACAAAACTCGGAATTCATATATAAAATCAAAGTCATACAAAATACAACAAGTAAATAACTTATCTCTAGTTTCTCCCCAAGAACACTCCTCGAAGTTCCTCTGAATCTCTTCATTTCTTTACAACACACAAAATTCTTCTTCGAAGCTGCAATGAGGAAGAAATCTCTCACATTCCCTCCACTTTTACAATCTCTCGAAGAATTCCTCACAATTCAGACTCTCTACACTTGTTTCACTCTTCAATTTTGCGTCTCTCCCTCTCTAATTTTTGTCTAAGTTTTCTCTTTAAAGATGTGGATGAGCTTTCACAAGAGTTGCCTAAGCATCCCTTCAAAAATTGTCCTTATCCAAAGCCTAGTTGGACATAACCGCCGAGCTCACAATCGGCGGCCTCGAGGGCGCCGTCGGCGGACCTTCTTAATGAATTAATTATGGAGTCTCGGAAAAATTTCGATGTCGGCATGGTCAATGGCGTCGTCGACGCCCTAGTTCAATTCTTCACATTTTTGTTCTTTTCACTCTAAATTCGCTACTTTTTGCATTTTTTTGCTCCAATGACCCTATTTCATCATTCCTGCAAGAAAACATCAAAAATACATTTCTTTAAAGTGTAATATCATAAAAAATAACATAAAATATGTATAAAAATCTCAACATATTTTCTCTGGTAAAAATCCCCCAAACATAACTATTACTTGTCCTCAAATAATTTTAGTACCATATACAAGTTATGATCTGTTGTAGTAAAGTTTTAATTCAGAAATACTATAACTTTGATTTAAATAAATATCATAGTTTAGAAAAAAATCAAGTAATTGAATTAACTCTGTAGCCACAAGATTATCTAGTCATCAAGTCTATAAAGTTTTAATTCAGAAATACTATAACTTTGATTTAAGTAAATACCATAGTAAGATTTTCAGAGAAAAATTCAAGTAATTGAATTAACCCTGTAGCCACAAGATTATCTAGTCATCAAGTTTAAGAATTCTAATATTTTATTTATTTCAAGAATTACTATATGTTGCAATATTAAGTCACTTAGAATATTCAAATGATAGGAAATTCATGAGAACATAAGTCACTTAGAATATTCAAAAGATAGGAACTTCATGAGAACTCTACTAGTAAAAGATATAGATGTTGTAATATCAAGTCACTTAAAATATTCAAATGATAGAAACTTCATGAGAATATTACTATTAAAAGATGATATTCTATAAATATAAGTTCAGGAATGTAATTAGGTTTTCCCTTTAGAAAAGATCTAATCCATAAATATAAGTTCAGGAATGTATTTAGGTTTTCCCTTTAGGTAGGTCGAGAGATGTTAATCCATAAATATAAGTTCAGGAATGTATTTAGGTTTTCCCTTTAGGTAGGTCCAGTCCAAGAATGACTATATGTTGTAATATTAAGTCACTTAGAATATTCAAATGATAAGAACTTCATGAGAACACTACTAGTAAAATTAAGTCACTTAGAATATTCAAAAGATAGGAACTTCATGAGAACTCTACTAGTAAAAGATATAGATGTTGTAATATCAAGTCACTTAAAATATTCAAATGATAGAAACTTCATGAGAATATTACTATTAAAAGATGATATTCTATAAATATAAGTTCAGGAATGTAATTAGGTTTTCCCTTTAGGTAGGTCCAGTGAAGCCAATTTTTTATTAGGCATATCCTCAAGCTTCTCCTCACTTTTATTTTATTTTCTTTCTTTTCTCTTTTTCATTTGGATTGCTTTCAATCATATATATATTTTTTTCTTTTCAAGGATTGTTTTCAATCTTTTTTTTTCCTTTTTCAAGTGAGGATTACTATATCTGGATAACTTTTAATGATTTTGAACATCACCTTTCTTTCCCTAAATTTGAAACTCAAAAATTTCATTTGCTTTATAAATATTTCATAGTTTTTACATCATTGTGCCCCAATCTTTTCTTCTCAAATGAATTTCCAGATTCTTAATACTTCAAAATATTGTTTTCTTTACTTTAAATAGTAAACTATAGTCTTATTCTCTTATACTAAAATATCTTAAGTTACAAAATTAATTTTCATTACAAAAAATATTTCTTTAAATCTACCATAGTATTGAAATAGCTACAAAATATAGTTACTCGAATTAAATTCACTACATAAAATCATATAAATAATTTTTGAAAATAATTAAATAAAGGACATCTAATAGTTAATTTTTTTCTTCCCTCCCCCAAACTTAAATTTTTCAATATGAAATGATACAGGTGGAAAGAAAAACAAATAAAATCATATTAATAATTTTTGAAAATTTTTAAATTGAGAACATCTAATAGTTAATCTTCCCCTCCCCCAAACTTAAATTTTTAAATATGAAATAATACAGGTGGAAAGAAAAACTCTAAATTAAAATCATACCTCAGTATTTTAGGCATTTTCATCATTATGAAATTTTTGCAAGCACTCTCAAAAACTCTACTTCACCTGGTCTGTAATTTTAGGAGCTTTCTACACATCTAAATCATTAGAGAAATTTTTGGGTAATTAAGTTTTGAATTAAGTATAAAACTAGAACATTAAACAAGCAAAATATTTCCCAACACAACTGCAATACTAAACAAAACAATTTAAAATGAGAAATAAAAATCACATTACGTTACAAAATACTACTCAACATCTATTAAACTACACATGCAAATTTAGCTATAATATTTACTTTATAACAAAAATTAAAAATCATCCAAGTACAAAATAATAAAAATGAAAGTCTAAATACACATAAACATCCATTTCTATTACAAAAGATCACAAAAATAAAAATACAAATACAAGTACATCAATTACATTTAAATATAAAAATCCCACACTACGTCTTCATCTCCTTGATCAGCAGGTGGATCGGGCTGATACTGAGTATATCGGGGGCACTCAGGGAAAGTAACACAGGCTCACCTCTGTAGTGTCGGGCCCGAGCTTCGTAATAAGCTACCTCAAAATTTGAATGCCTCTGAAGGTACTCACTATCATAATCTTATCGACGTTCTAAACCTCCAATCATTTCATTTATTAACTCTATGCTCTTCCGCTGTAAGGTAAACTCATTCATCAAGTTAGTTAGTGTAGGGGAACTAGAAGGTGGAAGGTCATAACTTGTAGAGGGGACATCTCTACTAGTAGATGGTTCTTGACTCCTACTTCTAGCTCTCCATTTCTCATGGGATTCATAAGTCTTTAAATTGGCTTTACTAATGGGTTTCATAGGGTGAACCCATTCCTCATCTCCTCCAGCTTCTGCTCGAGAAAGTTGGCAAAGTGCATAAATAAAGCCAGGATGTCCTAGACCTCCACTTGTTTCACTCCTTGCCGTAGCCAATATATTCTTAAAAATAATTATCCCCACATTTATATTTATGTTATTATAAATACAAAAATTCAGAATTGCTCTATCTCTTGTTACCTCACTATGGTGATAAGTCGGTAATAGAGTAGAGGAAATAAAATAGTGCCAAACTTTAGATGTGACATTCAACATGGAAGCAGAAAAATTTACCCGTTCTCGTTGTTTAATCTTCCACGTTCCTTTCCCATTAGTGAGAAAGTTGATCACATCATTCAGGGGGTCTTCCATCGTACTAAAAGATTCATAATGACAACTATAAGAGTCTAAGACTTCGTAAAATGTGTTGATGCAAACGGAATTAAATTCAATAGGAAATCCCCGCACTTTAACGATTCCATCTTAAGAATAGATTACGTTGGCGTAGAATTCTTTCACAACATTTGCATCAGTTTTATTGGTGGTGTAATAAAAGTTTTTCACCTCCGCTCGGCAATAACTCCTTCAATTTCTCCTCCCGGACTCTCAAAAACTCGATCTTGCACACACTTCTTTCCTTTAAATACTAGTGTAAATCTTGATTGAGCCTTTGCACTGACGAAGAGAGAGTCGTCGAACTCAATTCAACTCTTTTGATGTGGAGCCATTTCAATCTAATCCAATTATAGAAAAATTCCAAAATATACTTCAAATATGCAAATAATAGCTTCCAAAAGTAATTCTAAGAGTTTAACACTAAGTTTCATGAATTTCTTCCGAAATTTTCTTCACATTCTTAAATTTTTGGGTGTCCTCAATGTGGAAGAAATTCATGGTGAAAATCAAATATTTTTAACTTGGAGTGAAGCTCTTACCTAGAAATGATCAAATCCGGTGTCAAAAAGCCTTGAAGTCGCCCCAAATCCAAGATCTCTCAAGCCCTAGGTCAAAAATTGCGTTTTTAGAAGGAAGGGGATGATGAATAGTGGCGGTTGACTGGTCAAAATCTCGGTTAAAGGTGTTTTTTCGCGATCTCACCATTGGACAATGGCGCCGTCGGGGCGCTCTATTGAAATTTAAACACAACTCACGAAAAAAATCTGCGTCGGGCGTCTAGGGCACTGTCGGCGACGTCGAGGGCGTCGTCGACAGGCTCTATTGATTTTGATTCAATTCCTAGATTTTTGCGATTTTGATCAATTTCAAGCCTTAACGACATCCTTTCAATCATTATCGACATAATTTTAAGTGACTAAATGATGTACTTATCACAAATAAACTTTCACAACAAAAAAAACATCACATTTATATATAAATTTCAAGGGGTACAATATACATTACATAACATACCTAAGTTTGGTATTTTCTCAACCTCAATACATTAATTCAGCGACGCAATTCAAGCCACAATTCTCAAAACATTGAAAACAAAATATCCTATGCTTAGTCTCAAATATACAGAGATCTAAAAGCATAATTCTAAAGCAAAGCAAATGCAAAGTTCAAATTACATAGACAGGCATGTAGTAATATAAATCTACTATTCATCAGATTCAGTCTCATTGATTGCACATGAACGAAGAGGTTGTAGAAGGGTTGGAATGGAAATTCTTTAGTAGAATCCTCTTCTATTAATTTCATCCTCCTCATTAGCCGTATCAAACTATCTTCTAAATGTCCAGAGTGATCAAAATGTTCTTTCATCCTCTAGTCTAGATAATCGAATAAATCCGAGATATTATTAATTGCATTCATGACATTTTGTACCTCCTTCTTCAATTTCTTAATTCTACGCAGGATCACCAGAGTCTTATCAGGAATTAAGGGTTGAACTGATAGTAAATTCTAAGATGATTGATCTACTATAGTGGCCATGTCATTTTCATCTTCAAAAGCTAAGAATCTCAAAGGCTTCCAAGGTAGAAGTACCTTTTCCCAATTTTTGTATGACACTTAGAACTGACTGCAAAGTGAGAAAATTGTGGAATGGTGTCTAAGCCCGTAAGTTGATCCATGAACGATCAGACCCAAAATCGACTTCGCAATTATTGATCGAATATCGATTGACAGTCCCCTTTGGATGCAATAATTCAAAATAACACTTTCTTTAGAAACTTTACTGATCTTCATTGTCGGTAACAGTTTCGCAGAAAAGAAAAAGTGTCAGTGCTTCGAAACGAGATTTAGGAGTGTCGCAGAAAAACTAACATGCCTGCTTTTTCTCATTTCCCAGTCGTCAGTTTCGTCCATTAAATATTGGTAAATTTCATTTATATGGTTTCTTATTGGGACGCACTTGGAATAGTGGCAGACATGAATATTCTCGATCATGTATAATTCTTTGATCCGTGCAGGAGTGAAAGTGATCCATCTACCTCGCACATAAACAACTCCCTGGTCGATTCCATGTAAATTTGCATAAAATTCCTTTACTACAGGAACAACCACGGCGTCGGTAGTATAGCACAACACTTCCTATCTTCGCCGCACTATCGTCTCTTCAATTGTCGTTGAGGGATTATTGAAACTGCGATTTAGGAATCCTCATTCCTTGATCAATATTTTCTTCGTCAGTAACTTGTTGAAGATTCGCTACGCTTCCGCACTAATAACTTTTACCGATTGAAAACTCGCATTCTGGGATTATTAGGGGAATTTGATGTCATAGGAAGGAAATTTGTGGAGTTTCACTTTGTTTTTGGGGAAATATGACTTTAGGAATTGAATTTGGGAGTATAAAAGGGTAACTCCCGCCCAAAAACAGCAAAAAACCGCCATTTAAACTCCAGAAACTGTCATCCCGTCGGTCTCGCCGTCGGCAGTGTCGAGGGCACCGTCGGCGAGCCTTCTGTAATTAATTGCCTAGATTCTCAGGAAAAACCCGTCTTCGACGGCGTTGAGGGCGCTGTCGGCGCCCAAGGCAAAAATTGCACAGTTTCGCTCTGGTCCGATTGTGTTCCAAATTTTCTCTATGGATCCAATTTTAATGATGATTCAAGGGTAAATAAGAGTAGTAGAGCTCAATACTACCACAAACTATGTTAATTTCAAATAAAAACTATTATAATCCCGATAAAAGTAAAGATAACTATGGGTTGCCTCCCATAAAGTGCTTAGTTTAACGTCGTCAGCCCGACCTATTCAGGTGTTATTCAGATTGACTGATCATTAAAACGCTTTAATTGGTCTTTTACCCTCATAATATGGTTTTAATCTATGTCCATTGACTTTAAATCTATTTCCCGTTTTCTGATCTTCAATTTCAATAGCCAAAATATGGTTTTAATCTGTGTCCATTTACTTTAAATCTATTTCCAGTTTTCTGATCTTCAATCTCGGTCTTTTACCCTCAAAATATGGTTTTAATCTGTGTCCATTTACTTTAAATCTATTTCCAGTTTTTTGATCTTCAATCTCAACAGCTCTGTAAGTATAAACTTGAGTCACAGTAAATGCTCCTAACTAACGAGACTTCAAAAATCAGAAAATAACTTCAGTCTAGTATTGTAAAGCAAAACTTCTTGTCCTGGTTCAAAGTTCTTCTGGTTAATCTTCTGATCATGCCATAACTTTAGTTTTTCCCTATAAATTATGTCATTATCATAAGATTCATTTCTTAATTATTCCAATTCATTTAATTGTAACAATCTCTTCTTACCAACATCTTTCAAATTATAATTGAATCATTTAATTGCCCAATATGCTTTATGCTCTAATTCTACTGGTAAATGACAAGTCTTTCCAAAAATCAATCTGTAAGAAGTCATTCCAATAGGAGTTTTATAAGCAGACCTGTAAGCCCATAATGAGGTATCCAGTCTAGTGGACCAATCTACTCTACTAGGGTTTATAGTCTTTTCAAGTATTTGTTTAATCTCTCTATTAGAAACTTCAGCTAACCCACTGGTTTGAGGGTGATAGGCAATAGAGATTCTATGAATAACAATAAACTTTTTTGTAGCTAATCCACTGGTTTGAGGGTGATAAGCAGTACAGATTCTATGAATAATATTAAATTTTTTTAAGATCTCTGAATATATTTATTCCTAAAATGGGATCCTCCGTCAGTGATAATCATTCTAGGCATTTTGTATCTAGTGAAAATAGAATATATTTATTCCTAAAATGGGATCCTCCGTCAGTGATAATCATTCTAGGCATTCCGTATTTTTTATTCCTAAAATGGGATCCTCCGTCAGTGATAATCATTCTAGGCATTCCGTATCTAGTGATGGATCCTCCATCAGTAATAATCATCCTAGGCATTCCGTATCTAGTAAAATATTTTTCATTAACCTCCGTCAGTGATAATCATTCTAGGCATTCCGTATCTAGTGAAAATATTTTTTATTAAAAATCTCGAACACTTTTAGCGTCACAACGAGGTAAATCTTGTGCTTCAATCCACTTTGAAACATAGTCTACCGCAACTAATATGTATAAGTTCCCATATGAAGGGTTTAGCGCCACCAGCGAGGTAAAGCTTGTGCTTCAATCCACTTAGAGACGTAGTCTACTGCAATTAATATATACAAGTTCCGAGGGTAAATCTTGTGCTTCAATCCACTTAGAAACGTAGTCTACTGCAATTAATATATATAAGTTCTCTTGTGCTTCAATCCCACTTAGAAACATAGTCTACTGCAATTAATATATATAAGTTTTCAAATGAAGGAATAAATGGTTCCATAGAAACGTAAACCTCGAAACTTTAGCGCCACCAGCGAGGTAAAGCTTGTGCTTCAATCCACTTAGAGACGTAGTCTACTGCAATTAATATATACAAGTTCACGAGGTAAAGCTTGTGCTTCAATCCACTTAGAAACATAGTCTACTGCAATTAATATATATATATATAAGTTCCGAAATGAAGGAATAAATGGTCCCATAAAATCTAATCCCCAAACATCTAAGATCTTAACTTCTAACATGAAATTCTGAGGTATTTCATTTCTTCTAGATATATTGCCTGCTCTTTGACATCGATCACAAGTTTTTATATATCTATAAACATCTCTAAATATGGTAGGCCAATAAAATTCAACTTCTAATATGAAATTCAGAGGCATTTCATTTCTTCTAGATATATTACCTACTCGTTGACATCGTTCACAAGTTTTTATATATCTATAAACATCTCTAAATATAGTAGGCCAATAAAATCCAGCTTGCCATGAAATTCAGAGGCATTTCATTTCTTCTAGATATATTGCCTACACGTTGACATCGATCATGTTTGTATCTGTAAACATCTCTAAAGAGAGTAGACCAATAGAATCCAGCTTGTAAAATTTTATAAACAGAACATCTCTAAAGATAGTAGGCCAACAAAATCCAGCTTGTAAAATTTTATAAGCAGTTTTATTAATCCCAAAATGTCCTTCAAATTCAAAATCATGACATTTTTGAATGATCAGCTCAGTTTCTTCATAAGGTACACATCTTCTCATAATCAGATTCTTACACTGTTTATACAAATAAGGTTCATCCCAAAAATATGCTTTCGCATCATGAATGAAACTGTCTGTAATTTCATTATCAGTGTCATATAATTTATGATTTTCTAATCTTGACAAATGATCAGCAATTTGATTATCAGTTCCATTCCTATCAATAACCACAAGATCAAATTTCTGCATCAAAAGTATCCATATAATTAACCTTGGTTTGACATCCTTCTTTTGCATTAGATATTTAATAACAGAGTGATCAGTGTGCACAACACATTTAACTCCAATTAAATAAGATCTAAATTTATCTAAAGCATATACAATGACCATTAACTCTTTTTCAGTAATAATATAATTAATTTGTGCATCATTAAGAGTTTTACTAGCATAGTATATAACTTTAAAAATCTTTTCATACTTTTGTCCAAAAACAGCTCCAATAGCATAGTCACTAGCATCACACATCTGTTCAAATGGTTTATCCCAGTTAGGTGAAACTATAATAGGGGCTGTGATTAATTTTCTTTAATAACTCAAAGACATTTAAACAGCTTTCAGATTCAAATTTCTTGTCCTTTTCTAAAAGTTGGCATAGAGGTTTAGTAATTTTTGAAAAATCTATAATAAAACAGCTGTGATTAATTTTTCCTTCAATAACTCAAAGGCATTTAAACAGCTTTCAGTAAATTCAAACCTTGTCCTTTTCTAAAAGTTGGCATAGAGGTTTAGTAACTTTTGAGAAATCTTTAATAAAGCGTAAAAGTTGGCATAGAGGTTTGGTAATTTTTGAAAAATCTTTAATAAAACGCCTGTAAAATCTTAATAACTCAAAGGTGTTTAAACAGTCTTCAGTAAACTCAAATTTCTTGTCCTTTTCTAAAGCCATAGAGGTTTAGTAACTTTTGAGAAATCTTTAATAAAATGCCTGTAAAAACCAACATGTCCCTGTAGAGGTTTAGTAATTTTTGAAAAATCTTTAATAAAACGCCTGTAAAATCTAACATGTCCAAGGGTTTAGTAATTTTTGAAAAATCTTTAATAAAACGCCTGTAAAATCCAACATGTCCAAGAAATCTGTTTAGTAATTTTTTAAAAATCTTTAATAAAACGCCTGTAAAATCCAACATGTCCAAGAAAAATTCTATCATCTTTTACATTAGTAGGAGGTGTTAGTTTAGATATAACTTGAATTTTTGCAGGGTCTGCTTCCATACCATCTTCCGAAATTTTATGCCCTAACACAATTCCTCCTGCAACCATAAATTGACATTTCTCCTAATTCAGAACCAAATTAGTTCTTTCGCATAACTCTAAAACTTTTTCAAGGTAATGTAAACATGCGTCAAATGATGTTCCAAATACCAAGAAATCATCCATAAATACTTCTAATCCATCATCAATTAATTTACTAAATATAGACATCATACATCTCTGGAATTTTGCAGGTGCATTACATAATCCGAAAGACATTCTTCAAAAAGCAAAAGTTCCAAAAGGACTAATTCCAATCCATCATCAATTAACTTACTAAATATAGACATCATACATCTCTGAAATGTTGCAAAATTAACTTACTAAATATGGACATCATACATCTTTGGAATGTTGCAGGTGCATTACATAATTAGGCATTCTTCGAAAAGCAAAAGTTCCAAAAGGACTAGTAAATGTTGTCTTTTCTTGATCCTCAGGAACAATTCTTCGAAAAGCAAAAGTTCCAAAAGGACTAGTAAATGTTGTCTTTTCTTGATCCTCAGGAGGAGTAGAAATTTGATGGTAACCGATATATCCATCTAAAAAACAAAAATATTTGTGTCCAGCAAGTCTATCTACTATTTGATCTAAAAATGGTAAAGTGAAGTGATCTTTCCTGGTGGTAGTGTTTAATTTTCTATAATCAATGCAAATACGCCACTCAGTAACTTATTTGATTGGTATAAATTCATTATTTTCTTTTGTTTCAACGGTATCTCCTCTTTTCTTAGGAACACAATGAATTGGACTTACCCACTCACTATCTGAAATATGATATATAATTCCAGTGTCTAACTATTTCAAAATTTCCTTCTTAACTACTTCTTTCATCATAGAATTTAATCTCCTTTGTGGATTAACTCTTGGTTTATATTGTTCATCTAATATAATTTTGTGCATACAGATCGAAGGTTTGATTCCATTAATATCAGCTAAGGTCTAACCAAAAGCTTTCTTATATCTTTTCAAAGTATCTAATAACCTTTGCTCTTGCAAATCATTTAATTCTAAAGATATAATAACAGGTAATGTAGATGAGTCTCCCAAAAACACATACTTGAAGTGGCTAGGCAATATTTTCAACTCAAGTTTAGGTGATTTTATAATTGACGGAAATAGATTCTTATCAGCATTTTCCCTAATATCCAACATTTCAAATCTTTCCTGAACATAATCCAATTCTTGATTTTCTAATTCGTCCAACATAACTTCATCACTCTCTTCAAAATGTTCTTTCAATAGATGCTCACTAATTTCCATGCGAAAACATTCATTATCTCTTTCAACAACACGATATTTCATAGATTTTGATGTTCACTAATTTCCATGCGAAAACATTCATTATCTCTTTCAATAGCAGAGTATTTCATAGATTTCAAATGTTAAAAGTCACTTCTTGATCATTAACTCTCATAGTTAATTCTCCTTTTTGAACATCTACTTCAGTAGATGTTCAATAATTTTCATGCGAAAACATTCAATATCTCTTTCAACAGCAGGGTATTTCATAGATTTTGCAATGTTAAAAGCCACTTCTTGATCGTTAACTCTCATCGTTAATTCTCCTTTTTGAACATCTATCATAGCTTTTCGAGTAGCTAAAAATGGTCTCCTTAAAATGATAGGTATTTCTTTATCTTCCTCCATGTCTAAAACAATGAAATCCACATGAAAGACAAATTTATCAACTTTTACTAACACATCTTCTATAACTCCCTTAGG
This sequence comes from Phalaenopsis hybrid cultivar, assembly GCA_002079205.1. Taxonomy (NCBI): domain Eukaryota; kingdom Viridiplantae; phylum Streptophyta; class Magnoliopsida; order Asparagales; family Orchidaceae; genus Phalaenopsis; species Phalaenopsis hybrid cultivar. Next base: position 64,060 of record JXCR01139927.1, on the reverse strand, counting down.
ATATGTAACTGAACGATTTGCAATTTATTAACTTTTACTAACACATCTTCTATAACTCCCTTAGGATAAGTAACTGAACGATCCGCTAACTAAAGAGTTTATTTCTTTATCTTCCTCCATATCTAAAACAATAAAATCCATAGGAAAGATAAATTTATCTATATTTACTAACACATCTTCTATAACTCCCTTAGGATATGTAACTGAACGATCTGCTAACTGAAGTGTTACAGAATTAGGTGAGACTTCTCCTAATCCTAATCTTTTGAAAATTGATGAGGCATAAGATTAATGCTGGCTCCTAAATCGCATAAAGCTCTTCTATAAATTTTTTCACCGATAGCACACGGTATAGTGAAACTGCCAGGATCTCTTTATTCTTCTGGAAGCTTTTTCTGAATAATTGCACTACACTCTTCGCTAAGTGCAACAGTTTCGTTATCCGTGAACTTCCTTTTCTTGCTCAGAATATCTTTAATAAATTTCACATAATTGGACATTTGCTTTAAAGCTTCTACGAAGGGAATATTTATCGTTAACTTCTTAAGCATTTCTAAAAATTTGGAAAATTATTATTCTGTTTGTGTTGCTTCAATCTTTGAGGAAACGATGGTGGAGGTTTCTCCACAGTAATCTTCATTGGTGTAAATGGATATTCTAAGTCCCGGTATTCATGATCCTTTTCTTTTTCGGTATCCACTTTCTCTTTTTTAGTTTCCGTTTCTTTTTTCACTNACCAATCCTATGGTGCATCAATTGTCCGCTTCATTGGATCCCAACCCAATCCAGTTGATCCTCTTTTGAGTTCTTTCCATATTTTCCAATCCTTTTTTAATTGATCCCACTTATTTTTTAGTTTCATCTGATCATAATCCCTTTNTCCTTCGTCATACGGAACATGTTGGCAAACCGTGTAGGGTGGCCACGTAATAACTCACCCACCCATCTATCCGCAATATGACTCGACGTCATACAAGGGGTTTGATCGACGTATGTATGGCAGTAATGGTATAACAAGGTAAGAATGAGAGCGACTTCACGGTTGTGGTTAACTTGTTCTTCATCCATTCTACAATATCTTAAAAATGATAAATATTTAAACATGCTAGAATATCGGGAAAAGCATGAAACCATATTCATAAAAACATAAAAATTTTAGCGGTTCATAGTAGAATAAAACATGAAAAAATNAACATAAAAATTTTAGCGGTTCGTAGTAGAATAAAACATGAAAAAATAGTAAAGAATAAAATAGTTAAGATATGATAGTTGATGTAAAAAACACTACATAATAGAATAAAAGACATGATTGTGTCCCCATGAAAAAACAATAAAGAGTTCATGACATAAACATTACAAGGTTCGATATTAAAATAAAACACAATGACATAAGTTGTCAATCATTCATGTAAGAGCGCTGAAGACATTCCTCAATTGCGCTGTCCCGTGATGGTTCAAACCTAGCTTTACAGAATTCAAGCAGTGTCTTTATGGTACTTCTGACAAATGCATCTCCTTTTTTACTTTTGTCGACCCGGGGACGCTTTCTCCCTCCAGTGTCTTGAACAGCAGTGTTTATTTGGTTGAGACCTTCTCCTGACTCAGCTACATGCTCGATTTCCATGTCCTGTGGTAAGTCAGCAAACCCCTGTTCATTTGGGGTGAAAGCATGAGTTCCCGTTGCGACAACCCCGATGAACATAACATCCAACTTCTCCTCCAAAACTGAATCAATGCCACTACATTTGAATTTTTTGGCTGCGGGCACTGCCTGTCATAGATTACAACATTTTGTTTAGTGAAAACATTTCATTGTGAACATTTATGCAAGAAGAAGTAATCTTAGGTATGTATTTACCTCTAATTTCTCAGTCCACCAATCCTATGGTGCATCAATTGTCCGCTTCATTGGATCCCAACCCAATCCAGTTGATCCTCTTTTGAGTTTTTTCCATATTTTCCAATCCTTTTTTAATTGATCCCACTTATTTTTTAGTTTCATCCGATCATAATCCCTTCCTGTCAGTTCCTTGAATTTAGTCATAACATTATGCCACCCTTCTTTATTAAAATAGGTGGTGGGCTTATTTCCCTGTTCAACCTCCACCAGACAAAGATCACAAAATGTAATAGTGGACTGTCTATCCTACATGGCAGATGATCCGGCCTCTTTTGGTCTACTCATTACTATTATTCAGGAGAGAATACATCAGCCCAATAAATAAAGGAATTAACATACCTTAACTTCCCAAAAAAAAAATTGCAAATGAAACTTTAAACTAATCATACAAATAAATCATGAAGTTGTTTTGCATTATTATTATGATTCACATAAATCATGAACTTTATAAGCATGTCATAGCATGTGTCAACCAAATGAAGAATTTTGAATAGTATATGTTTTAAATTGATAATACCAAAAAAAAAAAAGATTTACATAAAAACCCAAATTTAATAAATCCAAATTCAAAAGGCAGACACAAGACCTATTCCTAATCCAAATTCCTAATTCCTAAGACTCATCCCACAGTGGAAGAAGAGTAAAAACAACAAGATCAATAGCNTTGCATTATTATTATGATTCACATAAATCATGAACTTTATAAGCATGTCATAGCATGTGTCAACCAAATGAAAAATTTTGAATAGTATATGTTTTAAATTGATAATACTAACAAAAAATGATTTGCATAAAAACCCAAATTTAATAAATCCAAATTCAAAAGGCAGACACAAGACCTATTCCTAATCCAAATTGCTAAGACTCATCCCATAGTGGAAGAAGAGTAAAAACAACAAGATCAATAGTTGCTACTATGTAACAGTTTTAAATTTGCCAGCTACTGCAAGCAAACAGAGCTGAAAAATATAAAATGAAGACTGAAGTTGGCCATAATCAAATAATTAAGAAACTGAAAGCTCCATTAAATGTATGAAAGTGTAATTACATAAAAATAATTTTACATCAATATAATTTCAACCAATATTCAATATTAATGAAAACAAATTACTCCTTTACAAGTCTTCACAAATTCACAACCTTATCACCAAAAAGAAAACAAAGCTCAAAACAGAGAGAGATAGAAAACTGAGAAATAACAAGAGAAGAATGATCTCACAGACTGCAAAAACCACACAGCACCTGCAATTTACAAATCCAACCCAAAATCAATCTCCTCAGCTAATTAGTTAAAAACCGTCCACAAATCATTTAAAAAATAGAAAAATAAAACACTAATATATCTGAAACAGGGGAAAACAGAGAAGGAATCATGAAGCAGTCTTCTCCCCTCCGCAAAATAGCATCACAGAGATAGAAACAGAAGAAGACCCAAGACTTTCTCCGCTCGTTAGCTCAACATGGAAGTCAGGGAACGGAAGACGACTTCCTTCACAGGGGATCGTGAGGCCCATATCATGGTAAAAACAACAAGAGCAATAGTTGATGAGAGGGGAGAATGGATTTACCTGGAACGGGATGAATGCCGAATGGAAGAGCTGACGGTCGCCTGTGATTAATGTCGAAGAAGCAGGAAGAGGATCTACATGAAGTGCAGGAGCAAGCGTTAGCATGCCNATATATCTGAAACAGGGGAAAACAGAGAAGGAATCATGAAGCAGTCTTCTCCCCTCCGCAAAATAGCATCACGGAGATAGAAACAGAAGAAGACCCAAGACTTTCTCCGCTCGTTAGCTCAGCATGGAAGTCAGGGAACGGAAGACGACTTCCTTCACAGGGGATTGTGAGGCCCATATCATGGTAAAAACAACAAGAGCAATAGTTGATGAGAGGGGAGAATGGATTTACCTGGAACGGGATGAATGCCGAATGGAAGAGCTGACGGCCGCCTGTGATTAATGTCGAAGAAGCAGGAAGAGAATCTACATGAAGAGCAGGAGCGAGCGTTAGCATGCCGTAGAAGCAGGGAGAGTAGCGCTGGTTAGGAATGCGAAAGGGAAGGGAAGGAGCGACTGCAGGAGCAGCTAGGGATTGCGACTGCTTATGCGAAGGGCANGCAGGAGCGGCTAGGGATTGCGACTGCTTATGCGAAGGGTAGGGAGCATAAGCGGCTAGGGATCCGAAGGGAAGGGAACGAGCGACTGCAGGAGCGGCGACTAGGGATTGTGAGTGAAGGGAAGGGAGCAGAAGCGGCTAGGGATCGCGAAGCGGTAATTTGCAATTGCTATGAAAGGGTAGCGGCGTAAATCGGGATTAAACGCTGCGAAGATACGCTGCCCGCTTGGGTAATGCCGCAGGCGAAATTCTTCGTAATCCCTAAACGTTTAATAAGCTGGCAAAAAATTTTAAACAAACAGTAAGGTGGCGTTTTGAAAACGCCGCCCGCTGTTTTAAGCTGTCCCAAAAGGGCCCTTAAGCACAAATAAAAAAAATAAATATATTTTAAATTCAAACTGAAATCAATAAAAAAAAATCACATNGCGGCTAGGGATCGCGAAGCGGTAATTTGCAATTGCTATGAAAGGGTAGCGGCGTAAATCGGGATTAAACGCAGCGAAGATACGCTGCCCGCTTGGGTAATGCCGCAGGCGAAATTCTTCGTAATCCCTAAATGTTTAATAAGCTGGCCAAATATTTTAAACAAACAGTAAGGTGGTATTTTGAAGACGGCGCCTGCTGTTTTAAGCTGACCCAAAAGGGCCCTTAAGCACAGATAAAAAAAATAAATATATTTTAAATTCAAACTGAAATCAATAAAAAAAAATCACATAAGAAAATCAATCAAATCATCTAATACTATTAAAATTTTAAATAAATATAAATAAAATAAATTCTTTAACAAACTTGTAATTAAGTAAGAATATTTAAAATTATAATAATAAGAAACTTTTAAACTTTGAATTAATTTAAATCACTTTTGAATTAAAAATAATTGACAACCTTAATCAATATAAATAAAAAAATTAAATATAAATCATATACAAAATAAATTTAAAATATAGTGAAACAAAAACAAAAAAAAACATAAAAATTGAATAAGAAATATACCAAATCAATCCACATAAATTTAAAACATAATGAAAAAAAAAACACACAATATTAAAATATTTATATTTTTATAAAAAAATGGAGCAATAAACTTATGTTAATACAAAATTTTTGATATAAATCGATATATATATATATATATATATATATATATGTATATATTAAAAATTCTTTTTTTGTCTGCATATAGCTCCTAAGCCCCCCTCTTCTTTTTCTTTTCCCCGGAATTTTTTAGTTCGACTGCTTCCTCTTACACAACCCTTCCTAGGGCTATCAAAAAAGCTCGTTGTTCACGCACAGTTTGTGTTCGATTCTTTGTTCGATAAGTAAACGAGACGAACGTGAATAAATTTTTTTCGTTTGGTTACTTAAACGAACCAAACACAAACAGTAATAAAAAAAANTGATTTTGTAATTGATTTCCTTGAATTTGTAATTGATTTCCTTGAATTTGTAATTGATTTCCTTGATTTTGCGATTGCTGACCCTTATTTTATATCAGCTCTTCCATAGACAACTTCTTCTCCTTAATTTGAGTGTTACAGTTAAGTCCTGGAGGATAAGAAGGTCTATGGTTAACATTTCTGTTTCCGTTCATTTTTCTCTTTTTTTTATTTTAAAAAGGGAGTCGCCAGCTTGTCGATCGTCGTATACTTCCCTCATTCGAATAAATCTCCCTCCCGAACCATATAAATGATTTGAAGAGGAGAGGAACTGAATAAGAAAGGACATACGACAAAGAGACAAACAAGAGAAAAAGTAAAACGTGGAAAGTCTACGTGCGATAAACCTCGCAAGGATAGGTTAAGAATGTCCGCCCAAACAAGATCGGGCGGAG
>JXCR01139927.1:38104-52394 GCA_002079205.1 Phalaenopsis hybrid cultivar | reverse complement strand
AGGTTTAAGCTCAAATGAATTAGCAGCTACATCAGGATTTTGGATAGATAAGTGAATTTCATCTGCTGTAGGATTTGCGTAATCTCGTAGGCATCTTGGTTAGTGTTCATTCTCTATTCCTTGATTATTCAGTTTGCATAATCTCGTAGGGGTCTAGGTTGGTGTTCATTCTCTATTCCTTGATTGTTCATTTTACCATTAATTTCTAGGTTCTCTTCTCAATCTTCTAATCTTTCTAACAGTGCGTTCTAATTCTGAATCGTTGGTTATAAGATTTTCAGGTATAAATTTACGCATACAATTTGAAATCAGTACACAGTAATAAAATTAACTAAATATGAAATAAGTTGCAATTCAAGTAAAAATTTTCTAATAATCCTAATTTGTCCTTTACTCTAATTGTAATTTTTGTTTACTCACTCCCCAGCAACGACGCCAAAAACTTGATCGCTACTTTATATATGCTTAAAAATATAAGTATTTAATACTGCTGCTAAAAGTTTTAATTCCTCAGCAACTATCAAAAACTTAATAACAGTTATAGATTCGATAAAGATGTATGTATAAAATATTCAATAATTGTGAAGTCACACTTATCAACAAACTTAATAACAGTTATAGATTCGATAAAGATGGATGTATAAAATATTCAATAATTGTAAAATCACACTTATCAACGCAAGTATACGTATCGTAAAAATATAACTATTTAATACTGCTGCTAAAAGATTTAATTCCTCAGCAACGACACCAAAACTTAATAATGGTTATAGATTCGATAAAGATGTATATATAAAATATTCAATAATGGTAAAGTCACACTTATCAATGCAAGTATACGTGCTGCTAAAAGATTTAATTCCTCAGCAACTGCACCAAAAACTTAATAACAATTATAGATTCGATAAAGATGTATATATAAAATATTCAATAATGGTAAAGTCACACTTATCAATGCAAGTATACGGATAAAGATGTATATATAAAATATTCAATAATGGTAAAGTCACACTTATCAATGCAAGTATACGATAAATATGGACATAATAAATATTCAATAATTGTAAAGTCACACTTATCAACGCAAGTATACATATCGCAATATGGACGTAATAAATATTCAATAATTGTAAAGTCACACTTATCAACGCAAGTATACGTATAGTATGGATCTCACTCAATCACTCCCTGACAACGGCGCCAAAAACTTGACAGTGACTTTTTATATGCTTAAAATATAAGATAAATATGGATGAAACGGCGCCAAAAACTTCACAGCGACTTTATATATGCTTAAAATATAAGATAAATATGGACAGATTTAATACTGCTGCTAAAAGATTTAATTCCTCAGCAACTGTACCAAAACTTAATTACAGTTATGGATTCGATAAAGATGGATGTATATAATTATTCAATAATTGTAAAGTCACACTTATCAACGCAAGTATACGTATCACTCAAGTAATATAGAGCTCTAATGGAGTCCTAGATATCGATCCCACATGAAGTAATATTAGAACTACAAACTAAGATTTTAGAAAAATAATACTTTAATCGCAACAACGAAGTTCAATTTGCTTATCTGTCACTAATATACAATTAAATTAAATATAAATTTTTAATAACTCTTAAATAACTAATTATACTAATGAGGTTTTTAATGTGATATTCAATATATCTATTAAATAACTAATTATACTAATGAAGGTTCGAATGTGATATTCAATATATAAGAAAGCATCATTCTTCTTGTCAAGAAATTATAGCGAATGGATAAGGTGAATTAGTTCAAATTATATTACGTCAAATAGGAGCATACATATTCTTTACCCTTTGGTCCAGCCATAAAGAGCATTGACTAATCCTATGCTTGTTTACTGAATCTGCGGCTAGGCGGTCCAGGCATAAAGAACATTGACTAATTCTATGCTTAGTTACTGATTCTGCGGCTAGGCTGAGAGGATACCGTAAAAAACATTGACTAATCCTATGTTTGGCTGATTCTGCGGCTAGGCTGGGAGGATACCGAATAAAGAACATTGACTAATCCTATGCTTGGTTACTGAATCTACAGCTAGGCTGGGAGGATACCGGATCACTTCGGAGCTCCCACGTTCCCCTCACCTGAGGGCTAACATCTACACTCTGATTCTGCGGCTAGGCTGGGAGGATACCGAATAAAGAACATTGACTAATCCTATGCTTGGTTACTGAATCTACAGCTAGGCTGGGAGGATACCGGACACTTTGGAGCTCCCACGTTCCCCTCACCTGAGGGCTAACATCTACACATCAACACCCAAACATAAAGAACATTGACTAATCCTACGCTTGTTTACTGAATCTGCGGCTAGGCTGGGAGAATACCGGCTCTTACTTTCGAGCTCCCACGTTCCCCTCGCCTGAGGGCTAACATCTACACTTCAACACCCAAACGATAGGATTGAATTGAGCTCCCACGTTCCCCTCGCCTGAGGGCTAACATCTACACTTCAGCACCCAAACGATATGACTTACCCTTTGGTCCAGACATAAAGAACATTGACTAATCCTATGCTTGGTTACTGATTCTGTAACTAGGCTGGGAGGATACCGACTCTCACTTTGGAGCTTTCAGTTCCCCTCACTGAATTTGTGGCTAGGCTGGGAGGATACCGGCTCTCACTTTGGAGCTCCCATGTTCCCCTTATCTGAGGGCTAACATCTACACTTCAGCACCCAAACGATAGGACCAAATTGGGGATTTTAGTCTCTCATGAGGGCTAACACTACACTTCAGCACCCAAACGATAGGACCAAATTGGAGATTTTAGTCTGTCACTCTAAAATCACCAATTCTACGCCCGATAATTTGATTTCCCTATTTATTTGCACCCAACTTCCAAGGGCTTTTATCTTATCTCCAATTCTACTCCCGATAATTTTATTTCCTTATTTATTTGCACCCAACTTCCAAGGGCTTTGACCTCCATAAATCTTGGATGTAATCTTCACTTTAGTTGTAAAACTCAACATATTTTAACAAATCAATTGAGCAGATTTATCTTCACTTTAGTTGTAAAACTCAACATATTTTAACAAATCAATTGGTCAGATTGAAAGAATTAAGATCGAAGTGAAAAGATCATCACAATTTCTTAAATATTTTCATGGCTTCACCAATTTAAATCACCATTTCCCAAATCTCAAGACAATGAGAAAGACAGAGAAAACTACTCAGATCTCATGGGGAAAATACAAAAAATCTCGGAATTCATATATAAAATCAAAGTCATACAAACTACAATAATAAATAAACTTATCTCTAATTTCTCCCCAAGAAAACTCCTTGAAGTTCATCTGACTCTCTTCCTTTCTTTACAGCACAGAATTCTTCTTCGAAGCGGTAAGGAGGAAGAAATCTCTCACTTTCCTTCCACTATTACATTCTCTCGAAGAATTCCTCACAATTTAGACTCTCTACACTTGTTTCACACTTCAATTTTGAGTCTCTCCCTCTCTATTTTCGGCTTAAGTCTTCTCTTTGAAAGATGTGGATGAGCTTTCCTAAGAGTTGCCTAAGCATCCCTTCAAAATTTGTCCTCATCCAAAGCCTAGTTGGACATAATCGCCGAGCTCACCGTCGGCGGCCTTGAGGGTGCCGTCGGTGGAGCTTCTTAATGAAATAATTCTGGAGTCTCGGGAAAATCTCGTCGTCGGCGCCCTAGTTCAGTTCTTCACATTTTGGTCTTTTTCGCTCCAAATTCGCTCATTTTTGCATCTTTTTGTTCCAATGACCCTATTTCATCATTCCTGCAACAAAATATTAAAATTACCTTTTTTTAAAGTGCAATATCATCAAAAATAGTATAAAATATGTATGAAATCTCAACATATTTTTCTCTGGTCACATACATCGCATTGACATCTATAAAGAGAATCGAGATCACAGGGCATGAAAACTAAAGTAGCTAAGTTTGTAGCTTGGTGTTTTAACCTGTCAGATGGTTAAGGCTAACCATTTGATACCAGTGATCTATTGTAGCCCCCTCCCATTCCATAAGGGAAATGAGAAGAGATTTTCATGGACTTAGTGATTTTCGAGATTGAATCAAGGACATTATGTTATTTGGGTTGTGGTCGATAGACTTAGATAGATCATTTTATACCATTCAAGCTGAACTATTTAGTGGATGTATTAGATAAAGTTTATATAGATAACATCATTCAACTTTATGGAATTCCAATCATCATTGTATTAGATTAAGATGAAAGATTTATCTCCAAGCTATTGAAGCAAGTGCAAGAAGCTATGGGCACAAGACTGAGCTTTACTGCTGCTTTTCATCCATAGATAGATGGACAATTGGAGCACACCATTCAGACCTTAGAAGACTTGCTAAGAACTTATAATTTTTCTTTAAGATAATTGAAAGGACTATATTCCTTTCATAGAGTTTACTTATAATAATAACTTTCAATGTTACTATCAACATTGCACCCTATGAAGCACTTTATGTTTGGTGTAAATTCACTTTATATTGGTTCAAGGTCAGTGAGAGATAAATATTTAGACCTCAACTAGTGGATCAAGCTACATAAAAAGCTTCGTTGAATTCATGATCGACTACGTACAACCCACGATCATTAGAAGAAGTACTTTGAACCAAAGCACAAAGTGATTGAATTTAATGTCAGAGATGACATTTTTCTAAAGGTTTTGTCTATGAAGGGAGTTACATGATTTGCCTAGACTAGAAAGCTTCAACCTCATTTCATTATTCCTTTTGAGGTGATCGAGAAAATCCATAGTGTTTCATTTTATTTGTCCCTTCCTCTAATGCTTATAGGATTACACAATGTCTTTCACATCTCTCTATTTTGGTGTTATGTGCATTACAACTCTCATATTATCTGGTATGAGCCATCGGTGACTCAAGGAGATTTGAGTTATGAAGAAGACCAATTCGCATCTTGGAATGTGACGTTTGACAACTTCACCATCGATCTATTGCTTTTGTCATAATTATTTGGAAGAGCTAATCAAAATAAGAAGCAACTAGGGAGATTGAAGAAGAGATGATCATGAAGTACCCGTTGCTATTCCAAAAATAAGGTATGAATTTGAGGGCCAAATTCTTTTGAGGGTAGTATGTCAGCGCAAAACATTTTCTTCTTATTTCCTTTGCTTGTTGCTTTAGACTTCCCAAATCATGATCTTTCCATTTCATCTCACTCTCACCTGCATCGTTTCATTATTCACTTCATTACTTCATCTATAAAATATTTAGAGGATTGATGCCTTGGCTAGGGCAACAAACAACTTCTCACCGAACTCCCTCCTATAGCCGCTAAATCCCTTGCTGATCTTCTTTCTCCTGTTTTTTCTCATGGTTTCACCCAAAGCCATAAGCTTAGTGATCAAGCTAGTAAGGAAGGAAATTATGGGATTGTGGCATGTAGAGAAAACTGAAACATTACCTTTATACTGCTTTAGTCCTCTGCTAATCAAAACGATTGAGGAAACCCTCGTCTTTCTCCCCCTTTCTTTCAGCCGCCTTCATACGCAGTTTCTCTAAATCCCGTAAATTTGTCTTTCAATGGGGTTTGCTAAATTATGGAATATTGGCAAAACATAGAAAAAAAAGGGATTTATGAAGCTATAGGATTCCATGATGCCATTTTTGTTGTTTGTTAGGATTTAAGTGTTACTTATGTAAATCCTCAAACAAGAAGAATAATTCAGAAATTATAATTATCTCCCAATCAAAATAAAAAATATTAGTAAAAGTTAATTTTAGTTTGGTTCATATTTTCTTTCTTTTAAAAATATTATAATAATGATTTAATATAATGAATTTAATAGTAATAATAATAATAACATTGAATGTCGATTATGTATAGCTAATTTAATGAATAAACAAGTTTAATTAGATAATTTTTTTCATATTTTTTTTTCTAAATGGTGTTGATGCTAATTGAATCTTTGAATTCATAGAAGTATCACAATTGGTAAGTAACTGCTTTTTATTAGAAAATAAACGTACCCTTCCTACTTAGCGGTGTTAATCCTTGTTATTGTAGTAGATTGATCTTTATTTCATATGATTGCCAGCAATATCCTTTCTAGTTCAGCTATTATTTTCAACTTTTTATAGGCTTCAATTATTGCTCATGATGAAATAATTAATTGCCTTACTTTATTATTGCAAAACTCCCGCATACGTGAATAAATCACAAAGATAATATTTTATTTTGCCGCACTTTACTTTTACGAAATGACATGTAAATTTATATCACAAGTTTATGTGAAGTGACACATTTCTCACATATTATACTTGTAGAAAGTTTGGCATACTTTTGTGATGGCATGTAGATTAATGAGACTTTTTTGGATATTTGCTACTGAGCTAATAGACCCACAGATTGACGACTCTACAGAAAATTATCGAGTTTCCTTAAGTTGATACCATTCTTTTCAGTTTCAGTGTGTCTCTTAAAATTAAAAATATAAACATAAATAAAAATTGAATAATAAGAAACCTAATTTTAAATGATTACATTTTTTTGTATGATAAATAAGCATATTTGAGGTTTACCAATTTGTCATTGTCTTATGATGTTATATTCATGTAGTAATCATCCTTATTTATTGTTCACACTTTTGGCATTGATTTATAATGTCACATGTGTACGATATCAACTTGAAGATTATGGGACCATATTCCATTTATACATAGTTTCTTAAAGCTCAAGACATCCATGAGAACTCCCTAGTTTGCATTTAGAGCAAAAAATTAAGGTTTGAACTGAAGTACCCATGCCATGACCGATGCACTCTTTGGCATTAATTCTTGATGTAACACATGTTAGATGTCTACTTGAATGCTATTGAACCATACTACATTGATGCATATCTTTCCATAGCTCAAGATATCCATAAAACCCTTCAACATATACTTTAGGCAAGAAACTAGGGTTTAGACTAGTGTGGCCATGCTCAGAAATGGTTTCCCTTGGATGAAATTATTAATTTGACATTACATATGTTTGATTTCAATTATAGTGTTTGAGATTCATTTTTCATTTATAGATAGTCTCCCATGGTCTAAGGATCCATGAAACCTTCCAAGTTAACTCAATAAAAAAGAGGGAAAACCTTATTTCTTTGACCTGGCGCCTAGGAGCCCATGTTTGGGCTCTCATATACCTAGCCTAGAATTGTTAAGCCCCGTCTCAGTGGCCTTAGCGAACAACTGGGCACTTCTGCACCCAGCTTTGGGCGCCTAGGTACTTAGACCTAGCCCAAATACGCCAACTCAAGAGTTGAACACTCCTACACCCAGTTTTTGGTGTCTAGATGTTGAGACTTCACCCACAGGCACCACAAACAGAGGGACGAGTGCTCATGCACCAATGTTTTGTGCTTATGTCCCATATGTCCAAAATTCTAATTTTTAGGGTTATTTTTGCCAAAAAGGGTTTGATTTGGTCCTAAATAATGTTTGGTTGCTCCATAGTTTGCTACTTCAAAAGGAGGCCCTTGCATGTCTAACATGTGTGGAAAAAACTTCTCTTTTACATGGGTTTTGGCCAAAAAATGAAAAAACTTCTCTTTTACATGGTTTTTGGCCATTTTGCTCTTCCTGAGTACACACTAGTGGAGTCACGTGTAAAATGTGTGGTTTAGGGAGTTTCTCCTGCAATACAAAGGAGTGGGAACGTACAGATGTAGTGTCATATGTTCCACAGTTTGTCAAGCCAAGAGAGCTATAAATAATTTCTAAAAAATGAAATGGAGGAATTCCAGAGGGTCTGAAGGGAAAACTTCGAGCATTTCAAAAGGATACAAGCGAAATAAATCAAAATTGTAGAATTATTAGAGCTACACACTGACGAATTTTCTAAATATGAGGAGAAAATGATAATTGACTGTGTTTTTTGGTTTAAGAGATAAAAATCGGGCAAGCCGTTTAAGAAGAACAACATATTTGGAGCCCCAGAAATGGATTGGGGGAAAAGGGAGGATCACTATTCAATGTGGTTGTTGTTATAAATTCACCTATGAGAACAAAAGGAATCCTCTAAGAATTATCAGACAAGCAAAGTTGATCCAATATCATCAGCAATAAAGAAAATGATCAAAAGAATGGTATCCTAGAATGTCTTTCTAGTAAACTGCATACCCAACAACTGCATTATCAACATATAAGAATAAGGAGACTGCATTCCACCACACAAAGATCATCATAATTTTTTGAGGTCATTATGCACGATGTCCTTTATCAAATCATGTTTGGAAAAGAGTTACAAATAGTTGGTTCGAGAGAATTCTGGGTTAGATTCCTTTGCGAGTTGGTTCAATCATAATACTTTAAAGAAATGTGGCAGATTTGGCAAAGCATTGCATCCCAGCAGTTCCACGCATGAGGATCTCAATTACCTTTAGGAAGATGGACGAAAACAAAGCACCATTCAGATACCAACCAGCTATAGTTGAAACCCTTGTAGCTATGAATGCATATAGACATCACACCTCTAAGTGTATATAAAAGAGCTTTCATTTTGGAGTGTACCTTAGGAGGTGAGGTTGGTCTCTGCATAGCTCCAGACAGTTGGAAGAAGCATGACACAAGAAAGTGTGAAGACATGGATATAGAAATCGTAGTCTACAAAAAAATATTACCATTATGGTTTGATGTTACAACTACATGTCATCATTAGATTGTATGCCACTGTATTAGGATCTGAAAGAATCAACAAAGATTGTTTATTCTTCAGCAGTTTACCATAAATTAGCATATTTTGAAAATACCGCTATGCGTAATCATTTTAAAAGCCATTAGAGCCAACATCATCTCAATTCCAAAATGATCAATAAACAAAGAACGATGCAAATCAAAAAAATGTTAAATATAGGATAACATATAAAATAATGCTAACGAGGTTAGAAAATCCAAGAAAACTTCCCAAAATAATAATAATAAAAAGAAACAAAAAAATTAAACTCAAATCCTCCCATTAAATTAAATCTCTTTTAGTATTGTCAATATAAATTTCCATAATTCTATAAAACATCGTGATTCCATAAAATTTTTATATTTCCATATAACTTCATAACTTCCATGAACTAAATTTCCATAAATTTTCATAAATCCATAAATTTTCATAAAAGCCTATAAACTTACATACATTTCTGCAACTCCACAATTCCATAAATTTTTCACAAATCCCATGAAAATTAAATTCTTAGGAAAGGTGTGAGACCCTCTTAGATGGAGTAAGTCTTTCAATTCCTTCTTGCCTCTTTGGTTTTCCTTCTTAACATGGCCTAAAAAATCAAATTCTGAGGATAGATGTGAAACCCCCTTAGATGGAGAAAGGCTTCCAATTCTTACTTGCCGCTTAGGTTGGATGTGAAACCCCCTTAAAATGGATTCAAGGTTTTCATTCCCAATGTGGTCTAAAAATTCAATTTCTGAGGATAGGTGTGAGACTCTCTTAGATTGATTAAGGCTTCTGATTCCTTCTTGTTGCTTAGATTGGATGTGAAACCCCCTTAAATGGATCCAAGGTTTTCTTTCCTAACGTGGTCTAAAAAATCAAATTCCTAGGATAGATGTGAGGCCCCCTTATATGGAGTAAGGTTTTTGATTCCTTCTCGCCTCTTAGATTGGTTGGGAAGCCCCCCTTAAATAGATTCAAAGTTTTCCTTCCTAATGCTGTATAAAAAATCAAATTCTTAAAAATAGGTGTGAGACCCCCTTAGATGGAGTAAGGCTTCTGATCCTTTCTTGTCGTTTAGGTTTGATGTGAAACCCTCTCAAATAGATTTTAGGTTTTCCTTCCTAATGTGGTATAAAAAAAACTATGAGAATAGGTTTGAGAGACCCTCTTAGATGGAGTAAGGCTTCTGATTTCTTCTTGTCAATTAGTTTGGATGTGAAACCCCCTTAAACAGATTCAAGGTTTTTCTTCCTAATGTGGTCTAAAAAATCAAATTCCGGGAAGGTGTGAGACACTCTTAGGAGTAAGGCTTCCGATTCTTGCTGCTTAGGTTGGATGTAAAACCCCCTTAAATGAATTCAAGGTTTTCCTTCCTAACAAGGTCTAAAAAATCAAATTTTGAGGATTGCTATGAGACTCCCTTAGATGGAGTAAGGCTTCTAATTCCTTCTTGTCGCTTTGGTTGGATGTGAGACCCCCTTAAATGGATTCAAGGTTTTCCTTCCTAACATGGTAAAAAATCCAAATTCTGAGGAGAGGTGTGAGACCACGTTAGATGCAGTAAGGCTTCTGATTTCTTCTCTAGCTCTCAAGTTGAATGTGAGTACTTGTGTTTTTCTCCTTGACATGGTCTTCCTATCAAATAAATTCACCAAATTACCAAATTCTCAACATTTTTTTTTTTTGATAATTTTCAAACCTCATAACCTCAAAACAAAATTTATGGAAACTCTTAAAGTGAATGATCTACAAATAAAATTCTAAATGTGAATTTTAAAGAGACTACAT
This sequence comes from Phalaenopsis hybrid cultivar, assembly GCA_002079205.1. Taxonomy (NCBI): domain Eukaryota; kingdom Viridiplantae; phylum Streptophyta; class Magnoliopsida; order Asparagales; family Orchidaceae; genus Phalaenopsis; species Phalaenopsis hybrid cultivar. The sequence continues at coordinate 41,897 of JXCR01139927.1, read as the reverse complement.
TTGAACCTCCCCTGAGCTCCTTTTTCAAAACCCCAATGAGAGTTCCAAAATTTTTAACTCAATTTCACTCTAAAAAAATTTGTTTGATGTGCAACATTTCTTAAGTATCTTTTCCTAGACATCTTTTTCAGGTTTTGTTGATCGCTTCAGTCAACACCAATAGCGGTGTGCTCGTCTAGCACACCAAACCTATTATGGGTCAATTTGTTGACCTCATCTTAGTGATGTCTATCTCCTTCTCTAAAGCTTAGGATCTATTCAAAGGACTTCTCTGTTGACATTCCTAAAAGATTAGTGGCAGGACCCATCACAATTAGAAGTTTTAACCACTTCTTGGCTCTTTTGCAATCTCATGGGTGTGGTCTTAAATCCTCAACACTAGGCTGAGTTGGTTAGGGACCAATACATTAAGACTCAAAATGAGATTACTATAGGGTTAGGTGATACCTTTGGAAGACCTTTGTGACCTACGGTTCCATCCCTTTGGAGAACCACACATACTCCTTACCACCCCTACAATTCATGCATAAAATTCACATACACAACACTACCTACCCTACCATTAAAGTTGAAATCAAACTCCCCAAAATTAAAGAGAATGAAAATTAATTTAAAAAATTAAAATCATAATGATAAAGTTAAAATCAAAATCCACTAAGTTCAAACCCGAATCCACTTCATCCCCAAAATTAAATTAAACTAATCATAAGCAAAGTAAGTCCACCACCATTAATTCCAAGCCCATCATCATGAGTCGACCAAGCCTAAAGCCTCCAAACCCAAAGGCCATCCACCGTGACATGAAATCACCGCCCATTTCATTTGATTAAAATCAAAACTTAATTCCTGAAATTCATGATCAAAAGTACCTAAATTTGGCTCCATGATAACACCTCATAAAAGTCCCAAAATTTAAAATCCTTCTCCATGAAAATTATCTAAGCCCAATGCCAGCCATGAAGCCTCATCCAAGCCACATGTGAGCCACCCTAGCCATGTACATGTTGCCACTCCTTAAATGGCAAAAGAAGGAACCCCTTTCAAGATCCCCCAAAAAGCACTTAGCCACACTCATTACTCACTTAAACCTAAAATTAATCCCTAATCCCCATAATTTAGACCTGACCACCCAAGCTCCCATGCTAAACATAAGGTTTAACCATCATGATGATTTAGCCACACACATTTACATGGTATGGATCGAAGGTTGATCCAAAGTGCACTCTCCCCCTTTCTATTTATATTCAACACAACAACCCATGCTCCAGGCCAATTGGCTTCACCACTCTCCGCCACTGACTTCTTATAGTCGGAAAGTTATCTCCCACACCATAGTCAGCCACCGTGGCTGGCGGCAAGCTCAAAACTGAGAGCCACCGAAGGGGGGAAACCTAAAATTGAGCCCATCCAATGTGGATCACCCTCATTGGACCTTTGCCCTACCGTCTCTAAATTTAAGCGCAACCATGCACCCAAAACCTTGGCTAGTGGAAGCCCCATGACCGAGCTTATAAATAGACCACCTCACAACCAAAAATGAAGAAGGGCTAAGGCCTTAGCAAACCCTTCTAAATTGACTCCACATTGCTTCTAAAACCTTGTCAAGCTCATCCCCACCATTCCTAAGCCTTCTCACACCCTCCATCCCTAATTTTGCCTCTAAAATCCAGGACTCTTCATAGTCTTGCCATAAAATTCTCCAAAACTCTGAATTGTTCCTTTGAAAAGCTTCTGCATAAACTAAAAACACTTCCCCAATCAAAAACCCCCTCTCACGCAATCTCTGACCTAGTGTTAGACCAAACCTGATTCACCACTTGGTCTAAATCATACCTATGCTTAACCTCAGTGCAAATTGGAGCTAGGAGGAGGTGCAATACATCCACACGAAGCTTCTCAACCATTCCAAACGAGACCTCAACTCTTGAAAAGTGGTATAAATTCAAAATCCCTAATTATACCTCAGTTTGGAACTTTGTAAAGAGACTTATTAATCCATGTTCACATAACCATATAGATAAGTTTGACTTGCCTAAATGAAGTTGTAGGAGTAAACCCCATGTAATTTAAGTGAGCATCAAGCAAGATCTTAGGCTTAAAGTGTGGACGGTTCTCAAGTTATAGTCTCATGGAGACGATGAATGGATTCCTTCCATTCTCGTGTATTTGAAACGAGCGATGCAAATTTGATTGGATGAGCTAATGGCTCGACTCAGAACACTGCAAGGAGGGTCGAGTCAGCGGTTGAGGTGTAAAGAACAATGAATGAGAGCATGCCGCATTGAGGCTTCAACGAGTCCGAGGATAGCATGACACCAACGTGGTTAAGTAGGCAATTTGGGTATTATTGGATTAAGCAAATCCAAAAAATGTATATTAATTTCAAAAATTCATATCTTAGCAATGAAAAGTCACAAAAAAAAATACCTCCGAACTCAGTCAATAGAGAAAAATTAATAAAAATAAAATTAAGAATACCACATGTTTAATTAAATAATTATAAAAAAGCAAACAAAAAAAAAAAGACAAATGAAAAGTAAAATGTGGCAAGCCAAGGGAGACCATAGGCACCTAATAAAAATAATTATAAAATATATTTTTAATGTATTCTTGTATCTAAAATTGTCAAAAATTATAAAAATTTAAATATCGGCCAAAATGACATGAAATTTTTCTGGATGGTTTCTTAGTCTGAACCATCTTATACAAAATTTTCAAAGACAGAAGCATATTTTTAATAATTAAATATTTTTTTATTAAAATGTCATAATTTATGATTTAAATAACTATAGAAAAAAAATAAACTTCAGAAAAATATAAATCTTCGCTAAAACATTAATTAGTCTGTGTGAATGGATAAGAAAGTTTGGTGACAAATAGAATTATGTGGGCATAATTAGCAAGTTACTTACCATAGGGGCGTAATTAAAAATTTTATATTTGCATTTTAGCCTCTTAATTAATTAACAGTAGGTCACATCAAAGGGTAAATGGGTGAAGATTATGATCAATTGTTTATTAAAATGTTTGAAACATTAAGGGTTAATTAGGCTAGTTATCAAGTCACTTAAAACATTTGGAGGGTAAAGTGCTAAATTGTAACTCTTGAAGATAAAAAGGCCACCCATGATAGGATGAAAAAATGGTAGGGATTACGATTTGGAAACTTTTAACCTCCTAATTTGGATTTCCTACCATAAGTTAGAAGGACTTGTACATCTGTTTGGGTGAAAATCAAAGTCGCTTAACAAATTTACCTCCAGAGCCCTAAGAGACCTATGATTAGCCAACTACCACAAAAAATTATTATGGTTTAAAATGAAAGTCCTTAAGCAAGGTAGGAATAGCTAAATACTTTAAAATTTCCAAGTTTTAATCTAATTTAGGGGTATATTTCCCAAACATCCCTAAAATTACCAAAATGCCCTCAGTGGCTTTCCACAAATTAATGACAAAGTATAGCCCATGAAGTTCAATTTACTGAAGTCGATTGCTAATCAACTTAATAGGAGTTCCTAAAGAGTATTGATGAGTTAATGAGGGGTGGGTTAATGTCAAAATGCATATTTACAATCATGCCCTCTTGGCAACACTCGAGTAGCTTTCTTCACGGAATTCCAATTTGGGTAAAGTTTTCACCCATAGGCTAATCAAATCATAATGAGTAAAAATATTTGTAAGTTACGTTTAAATTATTAATATTTTTTTTATATTTTATTATTTTAAAATTGACCAATAAACTCAATGTTTCACAAGAAGTTCACATGAACTCAAAATGACCTAGAAAATTTTG
>JXCR01139927.1:0-32763 GCA_002079205.1 Phalaenopsis hybrid cultivar | reverse complement strand
TTTTTTATATATATATATATATATATATATATATATATATATATATATATATATATATATATATTAAGAGTATTTTTAAAAAATTTTCTTTGCTTATTATATTTGTTTATGCGAAATATTAAATCTGAAAGTTTAGTACCTTACGATTCAGAATTAGAATGTACTATTAGAAAAAATTAAAAACAACAAAAATAAATTAAAAATTTGAACAAAATGGTGAATAACTTAGATAATCAAATAAATGAAAATCAACAAAGACCTTTAAAAGATTATGATAATCCTACAACAGATGAACTTCACTTGACTATTCAAAATCCTGATGTTGTTGCATATTCATTTGAGCATAAACTTGTTATTATCCAAATAGTACAAAATAATTAGTTTGGAGGAACACCTACAGAAGATCCTAACTTACATCTTGTTATTTTTCTTGAATATGTGCTACTTTTAAATATGATGGAGTGTCTAATAATGATGTTAGGATCAGACTTTTTCCTTTTCATTAAGGGATAAAGCTAAAGCTTGGTTAAATTCATTAGCACCTAGATCTATCAGAACTTAGGGAGAAGTGTTACAAAACTTTTTGGCTAAATATTTTCAACCCTAAAAAACTACTAAGCTTAGAAACAATATAACATTTTTTTGTCAGTTTAAAGGGGAATCAATATATAAAGCCTGGGAAAGATTTAAAGATCTCCTTTGGAAATGTCCACACCATGCTTTACCAGATTTGTTGATAATTCAAACTTTCTACAATGGATTAGTCAGATCACTTAGGTATATTATAGATGTTGCTGCATGTGGATCATTAATGTCAAAACCTTTTGATGAAGAATACTCTTTAATAGAAGAAATGGATACTAACAATTTTCAATGGCCCTCTGAATGGGTAAATCCTAAGAGAGTATCTAGTATTCATGACTCGGATACAATGTATATTTTAGCATCTTAAATTACTGATATATCGAAAAAGATTGATCAAATTGGAGTGAACTATTCTTAAATGCCACCAGTATTAGAGGAAAATTTACTAAGGCAGATAATTGATACTCAATCATCTTATGAAACTTTGAATGTTATAAATAATCGAAATAACAATCCCTATTCTAATTATTATAACCTTGGATGGAAAAATCACCCTAATTTTAGCTGGAATGATTATAACAAATTGGTGAACCCCTCAAGAAATTTAAACAACCAAAGAAATCCTAATTATCGGCCTTATATCCTCCTGGATTTAACTCTAACACTAACCCACAAGTTAAGGAAAAGAAGTTGATGATGGAAGAAATAATGTTGAATATGGGAAAAAAAATACAGAATCAAGGGGCTGCTATTAGAAATATTGAAAATCAATTAGGACATATTGCTACTGCACTTAGTAACATACCTTCAAGAATTCTTCTGAGTATCGTGGAAGTTAATCCAAAAGTTCAAAATAAGGAGCAAATTAAAGCTATTCATATATGAAGTGGAAAAGAAGTAGAAACAAGAATCCAAAGAGAAATTGAAGTTGAGGAGAAGGAAGAGATTGAAAGCGACCACAATGAAAATGAACCAATACAAGTTCCTTTAAAAAAATCACTACCACCGTTTTCTCAAAGATTAATTTTTGGAAATCCTTAAAAAGTTAACGATAAACATTCCTTCCATTGAGGCTTTGAAGCAAATGCTAAGTTATGTGAAATTTATGAAAGATATAATAAATAAGAAAATGAAGTTTGCAGATCATGAGACTGTTGCACTCAATGAAGAGTGTAGCACTATTATTCAAAAAAAGCTTCCTGAGAAGTTAAAAAATCCTGGTACTTTTAATATATCTTGTGTTATTGGTGAAATTTTTTTTTGGAAAAGCCTTATGTGATTTAGGAGCAAGTATCAATCTTATGCCTCTGTCGATTTTTAAATGTTTAGATTTAGGAGAGATTTCCCCTACTACTGTAACTCTTCAGTTAGTTGATCGATCAATAACTTATCCTAACGAAGTTATAGAAGATGTATTAATAAAAGTGGATAAATTTATTTTTCCTGTAGTCTTTATAGTATTAGATATGGAGCAAGATAAAAAGATTCCTATTATTTTGGGGATACCATGTCTTGCAATAAGGAGAGTTGTGATGGATGTGTGAAAAGGAGAATTAATAATGAGAGTTAATGATCAAAAAGTAACATTTATTATTGTGAAAGCTATGAAATATCCTACAATAGAAAAAGATAATGAATATTTTAGAATGGAAGTTACTGATTATCTGAGTAATGAGCAATTTAAGGAAGTGTTTGAAGAAAAATTAAGGTAAGAAGAATATTATGAGAATGAAATAAAAAAAGAGAATTTAGATTATATTCAGGGAAAATTTGAAACTTTAGAATTGTTGGAAAATGATAATAAAAATTTTATTCCTCCAAGTATTAAACCACCTGAACTTAAACTAAAAGTATTACTCGCCCATTTAAAATATGTGTTTTTAGGAGATTCATCTATATTGCATGTTATTGTATCTTCTGATTTAACTGAAATTCAAGAACAAAATTTAATAAAAATGTTTAAAAAATATAAAAAGGCTTTTGGATGGACTTTAGTAGATATTAAAAGAATTAGTCCTTCAATTTGTATGCACAGAATTCTATTAGATGAACAATACGAACCTAAAGCTAATCATCAGGGGAGATTAAACCCAATAATGAAAAATGTTGTTAAAAAAGAAATCTTAAAATGATTAGATGCTGGAATTATATATGATATTTCAGACAGTGCTTGGTTAAGTTCAATTCACTGTGTTCCAAAGAAAGGAGGAGTGACCATTGAAGTAAATAAGAAAAATGAATTAATTCCAATAAGACAAGTCACTGGTTGACGAATTTGTATAGACTATAGAAAATTAAACATGGCCACCAGGAAAGATCAATTTCTTTTACTATTTCTAGACCAAATGTTAGATAGATTGGTTGGAAACAAATACTAGTGCTTTTTAGATGGATATAACGAGTACCATCAAATTTCAATTGCTTTTGAGGATTAAGAGAAAACAACATTTACAAGCCCTTATGAAACATTTGCTTTTTGTAAAATGCCTTTTGTACTATGTTGTGCACCTGCGACATTTCAAAGATGTATGATGTCAATTTTTTGTAATTTGATTGAACATGGAATGGAAGTATTTATGAATAATTTCTCTATATTCAGGACTTCATTTGAATTATGTTTAAATAATTTAGAAAAAGTTGTGAAATTATGTGAATGAATCAACCTAGTACTAAATTGGAAAAAATGTCAATTTATGGTTGCAGGAGGAATTGTATTCATAAAATTTCTTAAAATGGCATGGAAGTAGATCCTACAAAAATTCAAGTTATTGAGAAATTACCAACTCCTACTACGGTAAGAGGGGTAAGAAGTTTTCTAGGACATGCTGGTTTCTACAGGCGTTACATAAAAAAAATTTCAAAAATAACTAAGTCATTGTGCCAGCTTTTAGAAAAGGATACAAAATTTGATTGTAATGAGGAATGCATAAAAGCATTTGAATTATTGAAAGAAAAATTAATCACTGCACCTATAATAGTTTCACCTAGCTGGGAGAAATCATTTGAAATAATGTGTGATGCTAGTGATTATGCTATTGAAGTTGTTTTAGGAAAAAGGCACAATAAAGTTTTTAAAGTAATAAATTATGCTAGTAAAACTCTAAATGATGCTCAACTTAATTACACTACTGCTAAAAGAGATTTATTATCTATTGTCTATGCCTTTATAAGTTTAGACCTTACTTGATTGGAACCAAATGTATAGTGCATACAAATCATTCTGCTATCAAATATTTGATGCAAAATAAGGATGATAAACCAAGGTTAATTAGATGGATACTTCTTCTGTAAGATTTTGATTTTATGGTAATTGATAGAAAGAGAAATGATTATCAAATAGTTGATTATTTTTCTAGACTAGAAAAAGAAATATTAACTAATTTTGCAAATGAAGTTTTAGAAAATTTCCTTGATGAACAATTATATAATATTGATATAATGAATATACCATGGCATGTCAATATAGTAAATTATTTTTTAAGTGATATTCTACCACCAGATGTTAAGAATCAACAATTAAAGAAATTTATTTATGAGTCAAAATTCTATTTTTGGGATGACCCATATTTGTATAAACAATATAAATATTTAATTATTAGAAGGTGTGTGTCTTATGAAGAAACTCAACAAGTAATTGAAAGATGTAATAATTTTGAATTTGGATGACATTTTGGAACAAATAAAACTGCACATAAAATTTTGCAAGCTGGATTTTATTGACATACTCTTTTTAGAGATGTTAATGAATATATTAAAACAGACGATCGATGTCAGCTAGTAAGAAATATTTCTAGAAGAAATGAAATGCTTCTAAATTGCACATTGAAAATTGAAAAATTTTTATGTTAGGGATTAGATTTTATGGGACCATTTATGCCTTCATTTGAAAATTTATATATATTACTTGTTGTTGATTAAATGTCCAAATGGATTGAAGCTATTGCTGCCTTCATTTGAGAATTTATATATATTACTTGTTGTTGATTATATGTCCAAATGGATTGAATCCTTCATTTGGAAACTTATATATATTACTTGTTGTTGATTATATGTCTAAATGGATTGAAGCTGTTGTATTTGGAAATTTATATATATTACTTGTTGTTGATTATATGTCCAAATGGATTGAAGCTATTGTTTTACCTAGATGTGATGCTCGGAGTGTTTGCAAATTTTTAAATAAAAATATTTTTACAAGATATGGAATGTCGAGAGTAATTATTACGGATGGAGGATCTCATTTTAGGAATAAGAGAATCGAGAAATTAATTTAAAAAATATGATAATGTGCATAGATTTTCTACTGCTTATCATCCTCGGACTGGCGGTCTAGTAGAGATATCAAATCATGAAATAAAACAAATTTTAGAAAAAGCTATAAATCTCTATAAATTGGATTGGTATGCTAGATTAAATACTACATTATGGGCATACAAAACTGCTTATAAGACTCCTATTGGAATTCCACCATATAGACTTATTTTTGAAAAAAAAATGTCACTTATCAGTTGAATTGACATAAAGCATTTTAGGCTATTAAAGAATTTAATTTTAATTTAAAGGATGTTGGTGAGAAAATGCATAAAGCATATTGGGCTATTAAGGAATTTAATTTTAATCTAAAAGATGCTGGTGAGAAAAACATTTTGGGCTATTAAGGAATTTAATTTTAATTTAAAGGATGCTGGTGAGAAAAGATTATTGTTACAAACTTATTTTTGGAAAAACATGTCACTTACTAGTAGAATTGGAGCATAAAGCATTTTGTGCTATTAAGAAATTTAATTTTAATCTAAAAGATGCTGGTGAGAAAAGATTATTGCAACTCAATAAACTTGAGGAGATTAGAAATAAAGCATAATGCAAAAATCTATAAAGAGAAAATGAAAAATATGACATGATCGAAAGATTATTAAAAAGAAATAGTAACCTCGATAAGAAGTTCTATTATATAATATAAGATTGAGATTATTTCTAGGAAAACTAAAATCTAGAGGGTTAGGACCACTTAAAGTGATTAAAGTCTATCATTATTGAATTGTTGTTATTAAAGATCCTAAAACTGGAAAGATATTTAAAGTTAATGGGCATCAATTGAAACATTATTTTGAAGAACACATGCCACAATTTAATAAAATTTTGATGTTAAGTCATCCTGATTAAGCAATGGTACNACGATGAGCAGGGTCGATCTATCGTTTATGAGCTAGGGTTGCCGCCCAAGAGGTTATCTACTATATATATATATATATATATATATATATATATATATATATAATATTATTTTGTTTAATAAGTGTATTTTATATTAGGAAATAATATTATTTTTGAATCCTACACAATTCTATATATCATAAAATAAGACAAATATAGGTATTGAAAGAAAATTTAGAATTGAATTGAACCAAAAAATAAGAGACACAATTTTGCCCTTTGGAGCCGACGACGCCCGTCTACATGAGCCATGGCGCCGACAATGTCCCATGCAGTTTCTTGCTTTCAGGACAAATTTGGAGGACTTTGGCGGATTACACTTCGTAATAAGCACCGAGAGGTGTTTTTAAAGGTCTAAAAACTGCCTTGAACGACTAGAAACTTCCAAATTTTGAAATTCATGGCTTTCAATTCCAAAAATACTTATAAGTACGAAGTTTTTAATAGAAAAAAGTTTATTAGTTTTGACGCACAGAGATTATACAACAAAGTCATTACAAAAAGAAGAATTATCAAAGAGAGAGGCTTTGTCAATCATGGATTGATTAATATAAGTTCTCAGATTAATAAAATCATTGTACAGAGACGTTGGGAAGTTCAATACACTACTAATGTAGTTGTTGTACCAGTGGTAAAGGAATTTTATGCTAACTTATACGGAATTACCGAAGGAGTCGTCTTCGTTAGAGGTAAGGACGTACCATTTACTCGACCTAGAATGAATGATTTGTATATGGTAGAAAACGTGACAATCTGTCATTATACAAATTTTATCCAAACGAGAGATATAATGCAAGATGTATATCATTTTTTAACGGATGAAAATGATAATTGGGAAATCAGAGATGAGGGATACATTAGTTTCTCTGCTTCACTACTTTATCCAATATCAAAACAATTACATTTCTTCATCTTTGCAAAATTACTCCCTACCATGAAGATCAATAGAGTTACAAAAGAAAGTGCAATTTTAAACTATTGCATTCAAATGGAATAGCCCATTGATGTGGGATCAATTTATTTCAAATCTATTATGGGTATTATTATGAATGAACCTATATATGAACTGAGGCATCCTTCTACAATTTTCTTACTTTGCAGTCAATCTCAAGTGTCATATGAAAGTTGGGAGAAAGTACTATTACCCTGAGAGCCCATGATTCCTATTTATGACAATTATATTGGGAATGAAAATGAAAATGAAGCATTAGATATTATTTTGGATCATTAATCACATGCTTCAACACCATTAATGCCACAAACAGTTGGAAGTTCAATAGCTTTGGAGAAGAAAATGAAGAAAATTGAAAGAGAACTTCAGAGTATAATGAATGCAATAGGAAATCTTAACTACCTTTTTGATCACTTAGATTGGAGGATGAAGGAGAACTTTGATCATAGTTGAACAATTGAAGCAGGTTTGGTGTAGATGTTCAAGAAAAATGGATGGATCAATGAAAATTCGACTGATCAATTCCTGTACCAACCTTTTGACAATTTGTACGCCCATTATCAGTTTATGGGAGATATTAGAGGAGGAGAAAATACTGAAGATGAAGCAAAATAATTGAAAAAGTTGGACTCTTTACTATTTTAAAGTAATTATGTTTTTAATGTGATTGTGTTGGATTTACTTTTCTTTAATTTAATTTACTTTACTTTAGAACTCTATAAACTTTGATTGTGTATATAGTTTTGTGTCAACATCTAATGTTGTGGCTTGATTTTGACGCTGAATTATAATTTAATTTGTTTTATGTATGTGAAAGTGTGATTAGAAAAGTGTATTTGTAAGAATTAGATCTTCATATATAATAGTTAGTTTGGTGTTGCTTGTTAAAATGCTTGTTTGCGATTTATTTTAAGATGAAAATTAGTGTTTAGAAAGATTAATTAGACTTTGGAGTGAATTGAAAGATGTTGAAAATTGCAAAAATTGAAAAATTGAATTTTTGGCCACTGGCATTGACAGCGCCCTCAACTCAAAAGTACCCAAATCTCTTAAAATTCACGATTTGCACAGTAAAAACACCATTTTTACCCTTTTGGGTCACCTTCAACCTCCAGTTTGTGCACCTAAAGCTTACTATTGCTTGGATTTGAGGCAATTTTAAGGCAAAAGAAGTTCAGATTTCAACTTCTCTCAGTAAGAGCTACACTTTGAACCCAAAATTTTTTATTTTCACCAATGATTTATCTTACATTACCGAGATCCAAGATTTTGAAAAATTTTTTAGATGATTTTGATAAAATCCTTTGATCAATAACTCTTACTTATTAGATTTAACTTTAAAACATTCCACATTGTGATTTTCAGAATTTTGGGAATTTATTTGGATTTTATCAAATTTTCTTAGATTACCATGGCACCGAGAATGAGCAAGGGAAAGAGAAAGGTGGATTTTGATGATCAAAAGTTTGTCAACTAGAAGGCTAATATTTGCTCAATAGTCTGCTTGCAACTAAGAAAGTAATTCTGGATCAAGCATTTAAAAATCTGGGTGGAGAAGTCGAAAGATTAATCGTTGGTCGGTAGTGAGAGAATTTTTGTTACTTTACTGCCGAGGCTATTTTTGGTATAGTGATGGAATTTTATGCCAACTATAAGGGAACTTTTGAGGACTACATTTTTATTCAAGAAAAAATGGTAGATTTTTACTCTAAGAAGAATTAATGAATTTTATCAGTTAGAGGATGTATATAGCTGTCAGTACAAATCATTTTCTGCTACAAATGAGGCCTTACATGAATTTATTTCTTTTCTTACTGATGAAAGAAGAGCTTGGAAGATGAAGAATAGTGTTAAAGTAAACTTCCCTCTTTCTATGTTAAATGTAGTATCTATGGCCTGACATTATTTTATATCTCCTAGAATGATACCGGCAAATCATCATAGCGAGGTTATAAAGGATAGAGCCATCTTGAACTTCTGTATCCAGCAGATGAGAAGGATAGATGTAGGTTCTACTATTTATAGAAACACTTGTTCTATTGCTTTGGGAGGGACTACTGGTGGATTAGCACACCCTGCCCTGGTCATCACACTATGTGAACAGGCATGAGTTGATTTTAGAACGGATGAGGAGGGGATTGAACCTCTAAAACCTATTGAGCCTACAAATATTAAGACTTATGAATCTCATGTTGGATGGAGATATGGAAGTAGGAGTAAGGATATTCCTTCTACTTCTAGTACCCCTACTCTCCAGGACTTATAGAGCATTTGATGATCCAATAGGGAGATATCTTGAGAATGGAAAGCATAATGGAAAATGCAGATGCCAGAAATGCACATAATGATGATTTGACAAAGCAGAAGTTTGAATATGATGCTTCTTATGATGACGCAATGGTCAGATACATGAGGGGTGACCACTCAATTTAGTTTCCTGCTCACCCTATTTTTACCAAGTATCAACAACAATACTTTGATGTAGTAGAAGAAGAAGATGATGACTGGTGATGTTTACTTAGTCATAGTTTGACCTTTTGTTTAGTTTATAGTTTGTTGTACTTTATTGTTATTATTGTTTGTTTTTTGAGTGTGATACTTTGTTTTATTTTAGATGTTATGTTATATTGTGAACAGTATGATTTTAAAACTATTTTTGCATTGGAATTTATAGTACTGTTATTAGTTTTTGTACTTTGTGGAATGTATTTATAATTAACTCTTTCTCAGCAAATTTTTATATGTGTTATGTGTTATTTAATGTTTTAAGAGTTGTAGATTTTCATATTAGCACCTGCAATATTTCAGAGTTAAGTTTCAATATGAGAACCTTCAATAGGTAAGTCTTTTCTTCATTTATTAAATGTTTTCTTTCACCCTTTATTTTTTTTTAAAGTTTTTCATGCTAAATCTTTTGAAAATTTAAGTTTGGGGGGGGGGGCGAAAAATTACTTTTTAAAGAAAGAAACTTAATTTTATTTGTCCTCATGAACTTAGTTATTAGTGGGTAACTTTAGATAACTATATTTGTGTTTCTAAATATATAGTAAACTTAAGTAAAAATTTTCAATAATAAAGGCTAAATTTAAAGATTAAAATATTTGGTATAAGAAAATAAGACTATGTTTTTCTATTATAAGTAAAGAAATTTGTCTTTTTGAAGTGTTAAAAAATCTTAGAGATTCATGTAAGATGAAAAGAATAAAACTTTATGAAAAATCTTTAAAGCTAATATAAATTTATAAAGTGAAGGAATGCGAAAAGTTTTTAACTTTAAGAAGATGATAGTGAAGTTCAAAATCATTAAAGGCTATCCAGATATAGTAATCCTCACATAAAAAAAGAAAAAAGTAAAGAAAAGAAAAATGATTGAAAATGATCATGAAAAAAAAGAAAAGAAAAGAAAAGAAAAAGATGTGAGGAGAAGCTTGAGGAGATGCATAATTAAAAATTGGTTTCACATGAATCAACCTAAAGAAGAAGACTTGCCTACATTTTCTAAACTTATATTTAAGTATTAGCATATTTACTAGTAAAGTTTCATGAAGTTCTTTTTTCATATGGATATTATAAGTGGATTTAATATGACAATTTGCATTTTTTTCTTAAGAAAAATAAAGAATAAGAAATCTTAGATTTGACTACTAGATATTTTTATATCTTTAGTATTAACTGGAGTTATTTTACATTTTTCTTAAGTTATATTATTGTATTTAGTGGACTAAAATATGAAAATTTAGAAGTTAAATTCTTTTTCATTAGTCATATTTTTATGTAGTAAAAGAAATACTTGAGGACAAGTAACATTTAAGTTTGGGGGATTTTAATGCACTAAAAATACATGTATATTTCTATATTTTATACTCATGTTTAGTGATATTGCACATTAAAGGAAGGTATTTTTCATGTTTTATTATAGGTTGTTGATTTTTAGGACTTGAAGCAAAAAAGGAAGCAAAAAAGATGATGTTTGGAGTCAAGATGACATTTTTTAAGAAATACTCAACGTCGGCAACGCTAGAATGGACGCTGACAAGAGGAAAATATGTTGAGATTTTCATACATATTTTATATTATTTTTGATGATATTACACTTTAAAGAAATGTATTTTTGATATTTTGTTGCAGGAATGATGAATTAGGGTCATTGGAGCAAAAAGATGCAAAAAGGAGCGAATTTGGAGCGAAAATGACCAAAATGTGAAGAATTGAATTAGGGTGCCGACAGCGCCATCAACCCCGCCGACGGCGCCATCAACCCCGCCGACGACGAGATTTTCCAAAGACTCCAGAATTAATTCATTAAAAAGGTCCGCTGACAGCGCCCTTGAGGCCGCCGACGGCGAGCTTGACGGTTATGCCCAATCAGGTTTTGGATAAGGCCAAATTTTGAAGGGATGTTTAGACAACTCTTGGGAAAGCTCATCCATAACTTTAAAAGACTATTTTGGCTGAAATTTGGGAGAGCCTGGAAGTTTTGGAGAGACTGGAAGCTCATCCACAACTTTAAAATATAAATTGTGATGATTTTTTTCACTTCGATCTTCATTTAGTTCAATCTGGAATTGATTTGTTTAAAATATGTTGAGTTTTACAACTAAAGTGAAGATTATATCCAAGATTTAGGGAGGTCAAAGCCCAATTGATTTGTTAAAATATGTTGAGTTTTACAACTAAAGTGAAGATTACATCCAAGATTCAATTGATTTGTTTAAAATATGTTGAGTTTTACAACTAAAGTGAAGATTATATCCAAGATTTAGGGAGGTCAAAGCCAATTGATTTGTTAAAATATGTTGAGTTTTACAACTAAAGTGAAGATTACATCTAAGATTCATGGAGGTCAAAAAAATGTTTAAGAAATTGTGATGATCTTTTCACTTTGATCTTAATTTATTTTCAATCTGGTCATAAATGTTAAAGAAGTTGTGATGATCTTTTCACTTTGATCTTAATTTACCTTCAATCTGGCCAATAATGTTTAAGAAATTGTGATGATCTTTTCACTTTGATCTTAATTTGCTTTCAATTTGACCAATTATTTGTTAAAATATGTTGAGTTTTACAACTAAAGTGAAGATTACATCCAAGATTGAGGGAGGTTTTAAAATATGTTGAGTTTTACAACTAAAGTGAAGATTACATCCAAGATTTATGGAGGTCAAAATAAAATATGTTGAGTTTTACAACTAAAGTGAAGATTACATCCAAGATTTAGGGAGGTCAAAGCCATTGGAAGTATGTTGAGTTTTACAACTAAAATGAAGATTACATCCAAGATTCAGGGAGGTCAAAGCCCTTAGAAGTTGTGTACAAATAAATATGGAAATAATATTATCGGACGAAGAATTAGAGATTTTAGAGTGACAGACTAAAATCCTCAATTTAGTTCTATCGTTTGGGTGCTGAATTGTAGATGTTAGCCCTCAGGTGGGGGAACATGGGAGCTCCGAAGTGAGAGCTGGTATCCTCCCAACCTAGCCGCAGAGTCAGTAAACAAGCGTAAGATTAGTCAATGTTCTTTATGTCTGGACCAAAGGGTAAAGAATAAGCATGCTCCTATTTGGCACAATATAATTTGAACTGATTCACTTTATCCATTCACTATAATTTTTTAACAAGGAGAAGGGTGCTTTCTTATATATTGAACATCACATTTAAACCTTCATTAGTATCATTAGTTATTTACTAGTTATTAAAATTATGTAATTATTTCAATTGCCTAATAGTGACAGATAAGCAAATTGAACTTCATTTTTGTGATTAAAGTATTGCTTTTCTAAAATCTTAGTTTGTAGATCTAAACTTACTCCCTATGGGATCTATATCTAGGACTCCATTAGAGCCCTATATTACTTGAGCGATACGTATACTTGTGTTGATAAGTGTGACTTTACAATTATTGAATATTTATTTCATCCATATTTATCAAATCTATAACTGTTATTAAGGATTTGGTACAATTGCTGAAGAAGTAAATCTTTTAGCAGTAGTATTAAATATTTATATTTTTAAGCATATATAAAGTCGCGGTCAGATGCCGACGGCTTGGACCTACAGAAGAGAGGCCAAACTATCCTTAGCATCGACAACACCAGGAGTAGTGTCGATGGCACCATTTAACAGAGAACAATGAATTAATTTACTGGTCACTGGCGTCGACAAAGCCAGAATGGGCGCTGACGGCGCCAATGTCGGTGCAAGACCTGTTTCTAGAAAATTTGATGAATTTAGGCACTTTTTGAAGAGTTTTTTAATGCACCTATTGGAAAACCGACATTAGGCTCTATTTAGAGTGGAAATTGATCAGAAAAGACCCCCCTTTGATCGCTTTCCACTCTCTTTCGCGCTATTCCACATTCCGCACAACCACTTAGAGTCCATCAGTCATTTATTTCTTTAGATTTTTGAGTTTTGGTGGTGAGTTTAAGTGTGAATTCTTCTCTAAGAGTGTTAGAGAGGGAGAGAAGTGAGAGATTTCTTCTTCCTACATCTTCTAAGAGAGGCTACAAGGGATTTGCTTTGAGAAAGAGTTTCAGATATGTGTTGTTTGTTTATTATTGTTGAATGAACTTTCTTTTCTATATGAAATTTGTATTTTGTTGCATCTTTCTCATGAAGTCTGAGTAATTTCCTTTATCTTTCTACCTACTCTAAGATATGATGAAATGAAGATATAATTTGGATGTGACAATTTTAAAATATAAATTAAATTGTGATGGTTTTTCAACTCCGTTCTTAATTTACTTTTCATGTGCCAATATTAAAATATAAAATAAATTGTGATGATTTTTCAACTCCGAATTTAATTTACTTTTCAATGTGGCATAATTAAAATATAAAATAAATTGTGATGATTTTTCAACTCCGAACTTAATTTAGTTTTTAAATCTGGCCAATTGAATTGTTAAAATATGTTGTGAAACATATGATCCGGGAAATGGAGTATGAGTTCTATAACAATTAAAATATATTGTGAAACATATGATCCGGGAAATGGAGTATGAGTTCTACAACAGAGTGAGGGTCACATTTGATTTCATGAAGGAGAAATTTGTTTAAATATGTTGTGAAACATATGATCCGGGAAATGGAGTATGAGTTCTACAACAAAAGTGAGAATTACATTTAATTCCATGAAGGAGTATTTCGTTTATGGAATTAAGTGCAAATAAATAGGGAAATATATTTTGTTAGGTGTAGAATTATAGATTTTAGGGTGGCATACTAAAACCCTCAATTCGGTCTTAGTGTTTAAGAACTAAAGCGAACATTAGCCTTCAGGGGAAGGAAAGTGGGAGCTCTGGAGTGAGAGTCAATATTCTCATAGCCTAACCACAGATTTAGGGACTAAAGTTGAGATTAGCCAATGATTTTCTATAACACTGAAATCAGGGTGGAGAATGAAAATTGCTCCTATTTGACACAATATATATAAATATATTTAAACCATTTATCTCGTCTCATTTTACCACAAACTTATTGTAGTGGGAAAAATGCTTTTTCATATTAAAAAACTTCATCACATAAAACATAGTTTAGTATTTACTGTTTAAACTTTGCATTTTAGTTTTACTAGTAAGTAATAATTTAGTTTTGATAATATCTCAAACAATTTGAAATTAGTGATAGTAATTTCATTTTATTTCTGTGAATTTCTAGGTAATTTATCATTTCAACTTTAAACCTTCCTCGTGGGATTGATATTTGGGGCTTAAATAGAAAGTCTTATATTACTTGATAACGATAGTATATTTGCGTAGAATCCCAACATGAATTGCTTAAATTTGTTATTCATAAAATAACACATCAAGTTTTTGGCATCGTTGTAAAGCGGAGTCAACTTTATAAGTTTTACACAACTATATTTTCGGGATCAAACACCAGCAATACCTTCATAATCAACATTTCAGTTAGCATTAATAAATTACAAAAAAGAGTAGTGAAGGACCCACATATTTAAAACAAAAATTGATAAGCCTTAAGTGTTAAAATCAGCTTAACCATAACAATTATAGAAGCATGATCAGAGCAATTAATAGCTAGATAATAAATAGTGGAGGCGGAGAAAAAATCCAACCAATTAGTATTGACCACAAAAGAGTCAAGCCTTTCAAAGGCCTTTCCACGATACCAAGTAAATGAAATACTAGTATAAACAAGGTCAAAAAGTCTAGCATCTAACAAAACTTCATTAAAATCATTAATAAAACCTATAATTAGGATATCTACCATCTTTCTTTTCTTTAGCATAAATAATAACGTTAAAATCTCCTCCAGCAATACAAGGACCATTACAATTACCTTTAAGAGCAATCAAATTTCTCTAAAGATCTAACCGAGCCTCATTAGTTCAACCAGCATAAATAACAGTAATAAAGAAAGAAATATTATCCATACCAATTTTTAAACCATGAAATTGAGCACGATTAATGACAATAGCCACCGAAATAAAAAACTTCAAAAGAACCAAATTTTATTATTATTATTAGGAAAAGAATTAAAATTCTTGAAGGCTTTCATATAAAAGTCATTGTTATGCAAAACAACCATAGCCTCCAAAATACTAGAAAAGGAAGCTTATGTGAATTTACTAAACTTTGAAAATTAAGAAAAAAAATCTATCTTTTGTATACTTGAAGTTGACAACAAGAGATGAGATATAGATTGATTATGTTAAGCAAGAGATCTACACCAACTTAGAATATAACAATGAACCAGTCTAAGGTGTGAGAGTAACATGAAGAAAGCAATTTACAAAGTAAATTAATTAAATAAAGAGGAGGATAATAGTGGTTAACCATGGTCAAGGAAAAACATTTGGGAAAGGTTTTTTAGAGAAATAGTTTGAATTAAAATTTAATTATGTTAAATTTGATGAAATCAAATTCATGACATAGATGGCCAACCAAAAGAGAGACAAGGCAGAAAAAGTGAATGCACATGAAATAAATATATTTTACAAAATTAATGGTGTATTTGATAAATAAATGGATTTAAAATAATAAGAAATTAATTAGTTAAAAATTACTCCATTTATGGGACAGCCAACCTATAGTTTAATTCAATCAAGAATTAATGCAAGATATTTGAAGGATTTGATTAATTAATTAATTAATTAATTAGGATTCAAAATATATTTAAAATTTTAAATCATATGAATTAAATCCAATACATAGCTTGGCTTTTCATTAAAAACCTACCCATTTTCATTTCAGATTTTTCAATGTTTGGACCTCTAAATAGGTTTGGAGTACTGAGTTGTGTGGCAGCCCATGGTTTATTTTGTGGCAATTGCATAAAAAAGTGACTTCTAAGTTGAAGAAGTGAAATTTTGATGTGCTTGGCAATGTCCACTCCAGAGTTTTGCAAGCTCAACAGAGGTTGATTTGTTGGAATCACGGTTATCTACAATCCGTCTCTTGCTGAAAATGTGGCTCAGGCTTATCAAAAACTCCTTGAGGAAATTTTTGTTGAAGAAGATTTCTTAAGGCAAAAATCCAAAAATGTTCACTTTATCAATGGAGACTGTTGTACTAATATTTCCATGCTACCATCAAGTATAGAAGGAATACTAATTTTATTCTTAAAATTGGTACAACTGTTGGTGTTGTCCTTACTGATGTGGATCAAATTGGCTCCAATGTTGTTGATTACTTTACTGCTCTTTATGATGATGCTATACAGGTCAATGCTACTGATTCTAATTTGTTTGTTGTGGAGAGAGAGCTAGGGTCATCCCTCTCTTTGTCAGACCCTCCTTCTGAACTGAAAATTCTCCCTGCACTCAAAGATATCCACTCCCTTAAGGCTCTTGGTCCTGATGGTTTTACTTCAGCTTTCTATATTTCTTGTTGGTAAATCATAAAGAATGAGGTAATTCTGGTCATTCAAAGTTTTTTCAAGGTGAAGACCCACGTAAATATTTCACTACTACCTTGATTGTGTTAATTCCTAAAACTACTGATAAATTGCATTGGAAAAAGTTTAAACCTATCTCCCTAACTTCTGTGGTATCCAAGATCATAAATAAATTGATTATGGCTCATTTACAACCTCACCTTTCCTCCCTTATTTTCCTCCATCAATCGGCTTTTGTTAAAGGCCGAGATATTTCTGATAATATTTTGTTGGCCCAAGAAATTATTGAAGATCTAGACAGAAAATGCAGGGGTAGCAATTTGGTTGTCAAACTGGATATTAAAAAGACCTTTGATACAATCAGTTGGAATTTCATCATCAATTTCTTGGTGGCTAGAGGTTTTAACGCTAATTTTTGCATGCTCATTAAAAGATGGTTGTTCAACAGCCATTACAGTGTGCACGTTAATGGTAATTCCTATGGATTATTCTCTGCCAAAAGGGGGTATTAAGCAGGGGGACCCTCTTTCTCCTACCATCTTCATCATTGCTTTTGATTACTTATCTAGATTACTTAATTGTTTTCACTTGCTTCATCCTCACATACAATTCTCACACAAGGCTAAGACTATGGCTTCCCACTTAGCATATGCTGATGATGTTATCATCTTTGCTAATGCATCCAAACTTGCTATTAAAAGCTTAATGTTTCTTTTAAATGAGCTTCAAAATTGCTCTGGTTTGTTTTTTAACTGTGACAAATTTTAACTTTATTTTTGCAAGAATGTCAGACACTCCATTGCAAATATGGGGTCTTCCTCCACTAGTTATCAGCACACCTCCCTCCCTTAAAGTACCTTGGGGTAAATCTAATTAGGGGAAGGAAAAAATAGATTCACATAGATAATGTCATTAATAAAATTAAGCATAAGATTAATGACTGGAGGAACATCTTTCTTTCTAATGGGGTAAGGCTAACTTTACTTTCTAGTGTGCTACAAAGTATACCACTTTATGCTTTACAGGTGTTCAATCCTAAGAAGAGTGCCATGAAGGTTTTGAAGAGGCTTTTTAACAGATTCATGTGAGTTAGGAGTGGTGCTAAGAAGATTTGGGTTTCTTGGCATAAAATTTGTAAAGCTAAAAAAATTTCAAAACTTTGCACCAAACTGTGGAGGTTAACATGTGCTAACTTTAGTTTAAGTTTAGAGAGGGCTCTTCATTATGAGTCTCTTATATGCATAAAAAATATTAATGTTCTTCCCACCCTTCCCAGGTGTTGTTGAAGGTGGGAAACTCTAGGGTCTAGAAGGCCATTTTGAATGCCAGAGCAACTGCTAGAAACTTTATTTTTTGGGATCTTGGTGGAGGAAACATCTCTTTCTAAAATGATAATTGGGGAATGCCTACTCTTTTAGAGCACACTCATTCATCTCATACAAACAATTGGTTTGTCTTTGATCTCTTTACACAAGGAAGTTGGGACTTTTCTAAGCTTTTGTTCTATGGTCGGGGAGCTGAATGCTTTGCACATTTCTAATATTCCTGCCACTCCTTCCCACTGAGACTATCCTGTTTGGAATAAGTCTTCATCTCAGTCAGTCTGTAAGTTGATCTATGGTAATTTACACTCTTATCCTGATTGGTTTTGGGGCTCTTGGATTTGGCATAAACTCTTTTCTCCTCCTATCTCTTTCTTCCTCAGGAGTTATTTTTCCTCCTTACTCCCTTTAGATGATATTCTGAAACTAAAAGATTTAAGATTGGCTTCTAGATGCCCTATGTGCACAAATTCGGAGGAAGGCATAAAACATACCTTTTTTTAATGTGTTTTTTTATTAGAGGGCTGGAATCATTTGGGTTTACATTTCGGTATCCCTTAGACTCACAGGGGCACTTTAATTTTTTCTTTCCCTCTGTTGGTTCTCTGGTTTTTATGGTCTGCTAGAAACAACCATAAATATGATTCCTCCCCCTACTGTCACTATCACTACTTCTTATATACTGACTTACTTTTCTAAGGCCTTAAGGGCTTCTGCTACTTTTGCTCCCATAGGTAGGACACATAGGCCCCCTCTATTAGTTAGATGGACACCTCCTCCTCCTGGCTGGGTGAAAGTCAATGTGGATGGCAGCTGAGATATTCTGTCTGCTACTGTTAGTGGCCTTTTTAGAAGCTCTGAGAGGCATTTTTTAGGTTATTTTACTTCACATGTTGTTGCTGAAACTTCTTTATTAATTGAATGTTAGGGGGTCTATCTTGCTTTAAGAATAGCAATTTATTTTAATTTTCATACGATTATAGTTGAAATTGACTTTAAACTGCTCTATGAGATGTTAGTGGGTGTTTCTCCACCCCACTGAGATATTATCTGTACTCTTAAATGAGTACATGCTATAATTGCTAATCTCCAGCTGGCTGTTAGATGGAGTTTTATTCACAAGGAAGGTAATTCACCTGCTGACTGGTTAGCCAGGCATGTAGGTGAAGTGCCTTCGGTTGGCTTAACACCTCTATCTCTCTCTGACATTTACTTACTGGGGACTCTTTGGATATGCCTTATGTTAGAATTTATTCTATTGTGTTCACTGAGGTTTTGTCTGTCTATATTGGCATGATCCCTCATTTTGAATTCTACTACTCTTTTGTATTTATCGTCATTATTTACCTGCACTGTTTCCTTTGTTGTTCTCTCATTTTCAAGCTGGATGGACCTTCTGATATATTGGCTTCTCTTTTGCTGGTCTTATCTTTCATGGATCTGGTTACAGCCGGTTAGCCTCTCTGATGTTTGGGTAATCTTGGTGTGGAGCTTTATTTGGAAATTTTGTTTAAAGCTACTTTCTAGCTCTTCCTTTATTTTTTTTCTGTTTTATTTGATTACTGCACAGGTATACTTGTATTGGGTTTTGTGTTTTGTTTGGGTATACTTCTATTTTTTTGGGTTTTTATTTTGTGTGGGTTGTACTGTGCGAGGTGGAACCCCTAGGGGTGAGTTCTCAATGTATTTTTTTTTCTTTTTAGACTGGGTATCCATCTCCCCTCCCCTATGTTGTACTTTTTCTTATTTTAACACGTAGGGAGCCACAAGTGCTCTTTCCCTTAATATATATATATANCATTTTGAATTTAAGTTAAAGTGGGTTCGACCATATAGTTTACAAAAATACTAAAAGTTAATTTTAAAAAAAATTATTTATTTAATTTTTAAAATTAAATAAATTTGAATTTTAACAAAAAAATAATATTTGAAATAACATTTCTCATCTCAAAAAGAAAAAAAAACTGATCATAACATGAAGGATTTTAAATATTAAATGAAATTATTGAGAGAAAAGAGAAAAATAATTTTATGATATCAATATATAATCCATACAACATGCTAAAATAAATAGGTAAAAATTAATTTGTGTGTGAAAATTAATTAATAATGAATAAAGACAACTTGAGCTGATTTGACTTAAATGAATGCAAATGATCAAGTAATTTGAATATGATATTTTCATGAAAATATGCATAATACAAATCCAATGCTATAAAAATACTCCAAAAAATTTTAAAAATATGTNAAGTAATTTGAATATGATATTTTCATGAAAATATGCATAATACAAATCCAATGCTATAAAAATACTCCAAAATTTTTTTAAAATATGGTAATCATATTTTAAAATTTATTTTTCATCTTTGAAAGCTTTTGTTTGTCTTTTCTTAATCTAACTAAACAAGCTGAATTTTATACTTTTTCTGAAACACATAATTAAAAATATTATCACACCTAAATATTTATTTATTTTTTATTTTAAAAATTAAATGGTGAGTCATATGGCTCATGGTGCTAATACCAAAATACCATGGTGAAGGCTATTTTATATTTTATTGGCTTGTAGGCTTTGAACTGGTAATAATGTACATAAATAAAATTTNAATTTATTTTTCATCTTTGAAAGCTTTTGTTTGTCTTTTCTTAATCTAACTAAACAAGCTGAATTTTATACTCTTTCTGAAACACATAATTAAAAATATTATCACACCTAAATATTTATTTTTTTTTATTTTAAAAATTAAATGGTGAGTCATGGTAATAATGGTGCTAATACCAAAATACCATAGTGAAGGCTATTTTATACTTTATTGGCTTGTAGGCTTTGAATTGGTAATAATGTACATAAATAAAATTGATTATTTAATGGATTTTAATAATAAGGTTAGTGAGACAAAGGGAAGATGTCTCATTTCCTGGAAGGTATTCTTGTTTTTCTTTTTTGTTGAAATCATGTCATTAGTTTTGAGGCTAAGGGAAGATGTCATCATTTCCTTTTTCCTAAATATATTTCTTTTGTTTGTATATTTGATTAGTATCTCATGCCAAGTTTCTTGTCTACATTATGGCTTCTTAGTAATTTGTGATTCTTGATTGTGGACTAGGTTGTAGAAAGAGCAAATAATTTGTTTCATTAACAAAGACTAGAAAAGCACAAAAAGGGAACTCTAAAAGAAATATTGCTTTTAATAGCTTAGAATAAAAAAATGTTATATTTGACAATTCTCAATAAAAAAATCTCTAGGATTTCTCTTTAAAAATTCTCTTCATAATTTTTTATGAATAAGCGAGAGTTTATATGAGTTATTAGTACTCCTTCAAATATGATAAATTGATCTACAATGAGTCATGAAAACTCAATTTAAGCTGGATTGTTTCAGTGGAAGAGAATAAATCTAAAGTATGAGCTTGCACCATTGAGGGAAGTACGCAAATTTTAAGTTAATATCATATCAAATGCTCATTTAATATGTATGATGATCTTGCAACATTCAAGGGGTTTGTAAGAGTGAGACTCCTTACCATAATAATCAATGTTCAAAGGCATTAAACTTATAGGAATGATGTTTTTAATAAATTGTTTCAGTTAGAGCAAATGATTCTTAAAAATTATCAAGTGTGAGAAAAAGATTATTTTCCCACAAGAGAACCTTTTCTTAGATCAAACATCATAAGTTGTCATATATGATAAGGAAAGGATGTAAATTGAGCCAAGGATGATCTAAATGCCTAATGATAATTGGAGGATTATGAGATTGTTTAGTCACACGTGGTGGAATTTGTAAGTGTCAAGAAAGTCAGTATCGTGTTATCATTGAAAGGAAATTTTATCGTGGCAGTAAGGTGCAATATATGAATGTTCTCAAGTTGAGCAGCCCCAACTAACAACCCATCCTAAGGGGCATGAATCCCTTCCCTTTGTGATGGTATTGGCTACCAATACCTATATAAAAATAAAACAACTTATTTAGAAACAAAATCTATATTATGGATGCAGCCTTTTAAAAATGGACTTGATCCAACATTGCCAGCGTTGTTATCCTTATTTGGGAGAAAAGGTGAAAATCTTTTAACATCGAGATTGTTTTCCATAATGATGGATTTTATAATCATTTTTGTTATTACTATGCCTATTGACCATCAAATAAGGGTTTATGAAGCTTTCAAAAGTTATATTATCTTCCACAGATGGTGCCAATTTTTATATGTAAGGAAATCTATGTCTATAAAATAAAAGAATTTTATATCATTAAATTTCAAAAAGAACCCGTTGAAAAGTTGATAAATAAATAGCATAAATAAAATCAACGAAATTTTATACGAAAAATATAATAAGTGAGAAGCCAACAGGCTTAGTTTAATTGAAATAGTTTTATTGTTTGAGTATATATTATAATAAATGTAGTGTGCCTCCAAAATAAGAAAAAGTGTGATTAAAATATTGAGTATTTATTGTTTAGCTTCCTATAAAGATAAAGGAAAATGTTGATGAAATCAACACAAATAAGATGCTAACACACAATTGTTGACAGATGATGGTGCTAAAGTATTAGTTCTAGCAACAAACATCAACTTATAATGGTTAAATGTCAACGATCATTTGACAGCGGTTAGATGGGATTCAAACAATGATAATTGAACTATAGTTGACTCATGATGACGATTAAACGAAGTTAGCTAGACAACTATCAAATCATCTTAGTCGAATGATGACGATCCTTAATTGTGGTTGTTACTGTTAAATTCCAACAAAGATCCAAAGTCAAGTCTGTTCATGTGGTGAATGGTAATTTATTTATAATTATTAAGAGTGAAATTTTGGTGAAACTTGCCAAAACAATTTGAATATATTATTTTGCTTCCTTAGATTGTAGTATAATCCTTCAAATTTTAAGCACTTTAATATATTGAAAGGTGAGTGATTTTGAACTCGTAAGATTCTTCTTCTTGAGATGCAAGATTTGAATGTAAGCATATCTAGTAATTGTATATTGCTATATTCTTTAATTAACATCTTGAAATTTTCAACTATACTTTAGTTGTTTAATATAAACTCAATTAGAGTTCTGTTTTGGATCACCTTTGAAGTCATTATATTTGTATCTCGACAAGTTCAGCAATTTAGCTATAAATTTGTTAAAATTAGAGCTCAAATAATTTGAAATTTGGCTATCAAAGTCATCTCATCTAAAATAAATTAATATTTGTGCATACTCAAGTAGATTATTATGGTGGCATTTCAAAATAAAATTTGCTTAACAAGTTTAACAACACTTTTTCTCTAGAATACAAGTTTTTCTCAAGCATCATCTTTTCCAAAGGCCAAGGTGTCAACTTATATAATCCCATATTTACTGCCTGAAAATGAAAATTGCAGCTAAAGTTCAGAGAAAAGAATGGACCCACCTGGGCCCCTTTCTTCCAATAAAATTTACCCTATTTCTTCCCATAAGAAATAAGGCATTGCTTTTACTTCAAATTGAGGCCACCCACTTCACAAAAAAGTTCCATGCCCTTCCACAAAGGAGACCCACCACAGCAAACCTCCTACTAACTCTCAAACTCTCCATCACCTAGAAACAATTTAAAATCCTGACAATCCCTCATTCTCAATACAATAAGCAAATATATGCTACAAGAACAATCATGCTAACGAAAATTTATCTTATTTTTCTTCTGTTTTTCAAATTCCACTGCCTGGCGTCCTGTAACTTCATAATATCAAACAATTGCCCGTATACAATCTGGCCTGGGACGCTGGCTGGCGCCGGAACATCGCAATTATTGACGACCGGATTTAGGCTCGATCCAAGTCATTCGGCAAGTTTGGCAGCACCATTAGGGTGGTCAGGCAGGATATGGGGGAGAACAGGATGCGAGTTTGATGGCAATGGGGTCGGTTTATGTGCAACAGGAGACTGTGGTGGCAAGTTGCAGTGCGCCGGGGCTGGTGCTGCACCTCCGACTACCCTGTTTGAGATCACCCTTGGGACAGGACAACAAATGGATTTCTATGATGTTAGTCTTGTTGATGGATATAATTTGCCACTTTTTGCAGCGCCGAGGGTGCGATATGGAACATGCAACTTTACCAGTTGTACGACCGACCTCAATTCTGGTATTATATATCATCATCCAAGATAAAATTTTTTGTATGAAATTTGCATGCAGATAAATTTTTTATATGACTTGCTGTATATAACGACATTTAATAAGATTGTAGAATATGATTATATAAGAAGTCTATATGCATGCAAATTATATATTCATGCAATTTATGCATGTTATTCTGATCAACATTTTTTTCTCTCCCTTTATGTTAGTCTAATCAACACCCAAGCAAAATTCTCATCATCTATGTTGATTCTTTATATCAAAAACAAAATATAATTGCATGATAGGGGGATTTATATATATATCACCTTATATTAATTAGTTTTTATATCTAGCATCCAAAAATTTAAAGTTACATACAAACCACCTAATTCATTTTTGTTCATTGTAAATATTACTTTGTTAAAACTTACTGCACGTATCAAATGTATTTGTGCGGTGTAAGAGTGAATAATTGGAGCACGGGCATACGTGTGAACCTGTGGTATTCGGGTGATGTTGCACTTCAATACCACCGCAATACCACAAATACTACCCTAATACCACACCCGTACCACTGATCCACACTTAATTCGCACCTATCTCATTTGCACATAATCATTTTTTACGCATAGATTTGATACTATGATCGACAAAAAGAGCATTCAAGCTATCACATCCGCACATAATATTTTTTCACGCCTCAATCCGTCACTAAGATTGACAAAAGGAGCAATGGGGCGAACGAAGTAAGATTTGGTTTCGTAGGTCTTTGTGAGCTGCGTTCCTGTCGCTATGATCAAGTGGAGGTGCAGCGTGGCTAAAGGCAGGTATGTATTTCGGGAAAAATATTATGTTTGGAGGCCGGATGCAAGCCGTGTTCAAACTGGATGCAGTTTGCATCTGGAGTGTCTGGACTCCAGACCTAATATTTTTTCGTATGAGGCATTGGTGGATATGACTAACCGGAAAAAATTGGATGGTATGTATGTGAATCCCCCTCTCTAATAAAATTTAAATAGCAGGATTTATTATTTGAGTGCTAGAAAATAATTTCTGAGAAAAAAAATGCCTTCATAACGTAGAAGAGCGTATGAGCATGACTTCNCTCTCTAATAAAATTTAAATAGCAGGATTTATTATTTGAGTGCTAGAAAATAATTTCTGAGAAAAAAAATGCTTTTATAACGTAGAAGAACATACGAGCATCACTTTTATGATATTCTCAGATTGTCCGAAGGAGCTTCAGGTGGTCGACGTGGATGAGAACGGAGAAGGTGGAGTGGTAGCCTGCAGGAGTGCATGTGATGCATTTGGACTTGATCAATATTGCTGTAGTGGAAAATTTGCAAGTCCAAGCACTTGCAAGCCATCAAATTACTCCAGCATCTTCAAGAACGCATGCCCCAATGCCTACAGCTACGCTTTTGATGACAGAACGAGTACCTTCACCTGCAAGGCACAAGAGTATATCATTTTATTCTGTCCCAACTATAACAGGTGAATTCTATGAAACATAACAAAGGCACTTTATGTAGAGTCATCATCATAAAATCCTAGCGTTGCATCTCTATGGCCATTATTCCTTTACCTCAGGTCTCAGTTCTTATTCATTTCTTTTGTAAGCTCATTTACATTTCATGAGGTAGGATTTATGCCGGTCATCCTCATANCACCTGCAAGGCACAAGAGTATATCATTTTATTCTGTCCCAACTATAACAGGTGAATTCTATGAAACATAACTAAGGCATTTTATGTAGAGTCGTCATCATAAAATCCCAGCGTTGCATCTCTATGGCCATTATTCCTTAACCTCAGTTCTCAGTTCTTATTCATTTCTTTTGTAAGCTCATTTACATTTCATGTGGGAGGATTTGTGCTGGTCATCCTCATAAGAGTTGATTAGGACGTGCAGTTTCTTTCACACAAAGGTGAACAGAATTTTAATTGAACTGAAAACTTCTTATAACAGTCATCCCCTGTTTGGGATCACTATTTTTATTTTTTATTTATATTTTTACTTGATATAAAATATATTGGATATATTTTAATAAATTATAGTATTTTTAAGAACACTCTAAATAACTGTTTTGAATGCTTTTAAAACAAGTTAATTTGTTTTTGAAAATAAAAAATAAAAACGCATAAAACAAATTTTATTTTTAAATAAAAGTATAAACAAAAGCTAAAAATATAAGTGATCCTAAACAAATCCTAAGTACTTCAAATCCCTCAAATTTTAAGATGGCTTGAATTAGTTGAATTGACCAGTAATCTTATATGTGGCACCTATTTAAAACAAATTTTTGGCAATATTTCTCCACTGGTTAGGTTGTATTTTCTCAAAAAAAAAAATACTACCCTATATTCTTTAAAAGCTCGGCCCTGTAAGAGTGTCTGATTTTTTTGTCATGTTTTCTTATAATGCCAAGCATCATAGCACATTCTCTGGGAAATATTTGCGTACATAAGACGTACGCAGCGCTGCGTACGTCCAGGGGTTATTCAGGGGGAACATGGGGGTTATCTCGGGGTTATACCCCTATGTAACCTCTCTTTAACCTCCATGTAACCTACAAATGAGTTCCGCGCTTCTGTAGTTTCATGGGTACAAATAAGTTACACAGAGGTTACAAGGGAATTACACAGAGGTTACATGGGGGTATAACCCGAATATAACTCCCCTGTACCCCCTGAATAACCTTGATGTACGCAGCGCTGCGTACATCTTATGTACGCAAATATTTTCCCATTCTCTGCCTTCTTAACATATCATTTTTTAGGTTCAAACTTCTAATATGATTTAGTCAAATCACATTTTTCTCAAAACATAACAATTTTCTATTTTCTAATTTTTTTTACAAATTACCTAACTTTTTTATTCAGAGCAAAAATATATTTATTTTAGAGCAAAGCTATGTTGAAATCAAAGAACATGGGCAATTTCAATATTTTTCCTTTGATTCAAATAATGGGAACTCACTCAGAACTTCCAATAAATGATAACTCCTTTTCTACAATTGGTAGAGANTAAATAAATTTTATTATTTTTAAAAACACTCAAAATAACTATGTTTTGAATGCTTTTAAAACAAGTTAATTTGTTTTTGAAAATAAAAAATAAAAACACATAAAACAAATTTTCTTTTTAATTAAAAGTATAAACAAAAGCTAAAAATATAAGTGATCCTAAACAAATCCTAAGTATTTCAAATCCCTGAAATTTTAAGATGGCTTGAATTAGTTGAATTGACCAGTTGTAAAACTAGTGATCTTATATGTGGCACCTATTTAAAACAAATTTTTGGCAATATATCTCCACTGGTTAGGTTGTATTTTCTCAAAAAAAAAATACTACCCTATATTCTTCAAAAGCTCAGCTCTGTAAGAGTGTCTGATTTTTTTATCATGTTTTTGGATGATGCCAAGCATCATGGCACATTCTTTGCCTTCTTAACATATCATTTTTTAGGCTCAAACTTCTAATATGATTTAGTGAAATCACATTTTCTCAAAACATAACAATTTTCTATTTTCTAATTTTTTTTACAAATTACCTAACTTTTTTATTCAGAACAAAGATATATTTATTTTAGAGCAAAGCTATGTTGAATGCAAAGAACATGGGCAATTTCAATATTTTTCCTTTGATTCAAATTATGATAACTCACTCAGAACTTCCAATAAATGATAACTCCTTTTCTACAATTGGTAGAGGGAAAAGATCAGATGATTCCTCAACAGTCCAACCAATACATGGAGAACCATCAGAAGTTATCGATAACGGAGAAGAACCTCCCGAAATGATCTCCTCGTCAAGCATTATTGATACCTCTTTATTCCTAATCTTATTCTTAGAAGCACTTTTACGATGAAGATGAGTTCCAGCAACATGGAAAATTAAGGAGAAGATGTTGACTCTGAGAATTAAATATCAAAGAGAAAGATGAGAAAGAGAAAGAGTAACACTAAAGCGACTGATATTGATGGAAGAAAAGGTCATCAATACTAAATGAGACAAAAGAAAAACTCATCAGTATCAAACTTATTTTATGACACATTAACCATTTAAGGATACTATTGAAAGTTGTAAAAACATTGTATGTTGGTGGTAGAATATTTTTCTTTTGAAGATTACATCTTTTATTTCATTTTGTGTAATGGCTGCAATAGAATTTACATGTTGCAGAAACTAAGGTTTCCATGACAAATTTAACTTTATAACTTTGCTCCATTTTTTGAAAAACCGTGAATCGGTAAAGGAAAGAGGGAATAAAATATATTGATATCACTGAAAGATGCTATACTGCCTTGTGGTAAAATGCTAAAAGCAAAATTGGGCAATTGTTAAAAGACATCCAAGTGTTCATAAAAGTATTGAAAACTAAAACTGCCAAATCCCTTTATTTAAATACAAGTTTAGGTGATTTAGACATAACGAAATGATTTCTTTTTGACCAAACAATTTGTTACCACCTCATTTTGCACAATGCCATAGATATTTCTTTTTTGCTTATTTTGGTTGCAAATACAGCGCTGGTTACATTAATGAGTAGTTCAACAGTGTGGTGCACAATAAGAATTGTTAGCATGAATAAATTTTACCAAATTCTAGTTTTTCATACTTTCTACTTTTGAGAAGTACTGAAATTTAACAAACATATATAAGATTCCATTATTAAACACTTCTCTCCAGTAACAGTTGAGTTGGTTAAGCTTCAATACCCACCTAGTGTCTTTATTTTTTCATTTTTTAACTTCAGAAGGCCTGGTTTTCTCATCCTGCCTTTATTGGTTATCTTTTACCTTTAGTACTTTTAGATAAAATTGCATCATAAATCAACAATTTTTTATAAGGCGTTTAAAAGGCCAAACAAAAAGTGTAAAACATTAAAAAAAAATTCAAAGTAAGTTGATCTTTGAATTATAATAAATATGACGTGATTCTACACATTTTATATAACTAGACATGCTTAATCTTGTTTTGCCTATATATTATGCTAGAACTATAATAAATTACATGGAACTGAACAACCTAAGGGGGATACAAGTAGAGTAAAAAATCAATAAAAAAACTCAAGAATATAATAGGTAAAAGATATAAAATTTAAGCATTGCAACANGTTGAAAGAATGACAGGATAAAAGCTAGGCTTGGTCTTCCAAGTAAAGGATTAAAGATGGGCTTTTCATCTGAGCAGGTTATTTGTGTCCCTTTTCGTTATAATTAACGGTTGTTTTATATGTCCTCTCTTAATGGCCTCTTCTCTATAATGATCAAGGTAAGGATGAGCAAATAGAAAAATAGGTAAAAAATATAAATATTACAAACACGAAAGGGAAAGGGTATTCATAGTGTGGTCTTTATGAAATGGATTGAAGACAAAAGTCCAAAATAAGTTCAAACCAACTTGCTGCATACAACTCAAAAAAGAAGAACTATAAATAATATTCACCCATTACGAGATAATTATAATTTCATTTAACTATGGGTGCAAGAGAACTCTCAATGGAACATAATCTTTTTAATTAATTATATTTTTGGTGATACCCAAGCAAAATTTTTATTAAAAAAGCTTTGTTTATGTTCAATCATCTATCGTAGGTTCATCAAAGAATATAAACGCATCTCAGTTAGGGTTACATGTGCTTTAGGAATAAACTAGCTCACCAGGTAGATGGTGAATCTTCATATTCTAATATACATAGCCTATCAACTGGCAAGAGCCTACAAGATTATATCAAGCAAATATATCAAAGGAATGAAGAAATGGATTGGAGTGGGTTAAATGATATGTAAGTCATTTCTACATAGGTAGACATAACCTAGTAAGGATTTAATGGATCTATCATATTTTGTTATCAATATTTGAGTTTATTTACCATGAAGGTAGTCGACCTAATGCAGTTAGAAACTTATTGTTATCAATCTATATAAGATATCTGCCAAGAGAGTTATATTGATAGTAATACAAAAGAAGTGACTACCCCAAAATTCTATTGACATTAGATGGTGAAATATATGGAAGAATGGAGCTTATTCTCATCATAAAAATTAAAAGATTTACATGGGAAGGATTAAAGAAGGCAACTCAATCATAAGAATTGAAAATACTTAATATGGAATTATGCTTCTATCTGGGTTGGGGTAGCAACAGAGGCTTTAAGTGTGTTTTTGGTTCTTTTTAAAAAACTTGAAGTATTCAGCTTATCTATATGTATGTCGTCATTCATCGTCATATCATTCCTCTTTCCAAATAAATCTCTCTCTCAGATCATAGAATAATCTGAAGAGGAGAGGAATAAAAGAGGATAAGATATATGATAGAAATAGATAAATAAATTTTAAAAAGAAACATGGATGGCTTATGCATAGGTAATCCTGGTGTGATAGGTTGAAAGTATACATTCAAAAAAGATTATATCGAAATACCTTGAAACAAAATCTCCATTAAGAAAATCCTTACATAAGTCACCCATAATCAAAGAACAAAAAAGAATAATTGTGTTCTAGGATCAAGAGCACTTTCAAGGGAACACATCCTTTTGGTTAATTACATCTAGCGGAATATCCAAGAATACTCTCAAAAAAGGAGTCTTGCTTACATTATTATGACATGTAAATAGGTCACCAAAAAGGATGATTATTTCATAGGAACATCCCAATGCTTTCAAAAGCTAAGCCATGTGGTAGGAGTGAGTATCTCACATCCCAAATAAGTAGCAGCTCATCGATATATGAGGCCTACGAAATAAACAAGCCACTCATAAGTTCCACACTATGCTTCAAGGGCCTAACCGATTCATGAGGGCACAAGGTGAATCAGCCCATGCCAAATGGGTGGCGGCCTATCCACAATTTGGGCCTACAAGAAGACAACAAAACACAAAAATTTGGCATGGCTCAAATGGGATCAACAATGGAGAGGTAGAGTGATACTAATCTAGTAGAGATAGATAAACCAGAATGCCATAGATATGTCATCCCAAGCTATTAAGACTCTAAGCCTACTTGGTTGTGAAGGTGGTCAACTTAACACAACCAAAAATCCCTTATTAGCAATCAGTGAATTACATTATCCAAGAAAATCTTGGTAGCCCTAAGATTAAAAGAAGAAAACATTAAGTCTTATGACCCATAAAAATAGAGCTTACAGAGGTGGAACTTATACCCACCAAATAAATGATGAAGATGTCACCAGAAGGAAGAGAAAAAGAGGTTTAGCTATAGCACTGAAAACACTCTCAACAAAAGACTTGCTCCTTATTTAGGTTGGAGAAGCCTCTAACACTTTAGCATGCTAAAAAACCATCTAAGTAAAAAAATTATGATGGGTCAATCGGGCTGAAGAAGCACAGAGACTTCTCCTCGGAATATGCAATATGATGCAGTTATCTAGTCCTAAGCATGGGGCTCTATTAATTAGACTTGGGTGATAGCTATGTCATGCAAAACATTTTAAAATTAGCTCAGATACCACAAAAAATGTAATGTGTAGGTTTTAAAATCATGAAATATTTTAATCCAAAAATTTTGATTAATCTAAATCTTTTATGAGAATTTTTCATAGAAATGTTAATTATAGTCTTAGGGTCCTTAAAGAACCTAAGTTATAATGTTGGATTTTCAGAGAAACCACAAGGTTTAATAGATGAAAAGGAAATCACACAACAGAAGGAAAGTAAAGCAAGAAAAAAATAAAATAATAACTAGCAGTTGTCATTGGGTTTCGCAACATATCCCAAAAAAAACAAAACGATTGTCAAACTCTACATATACATATCTGGTTTTTGATGTTATTCATCAAAGAAAATATGGAATTAAGATACGGGACATGAGCACTGTACCTGGTCCCCACCATGTGTTTCCACACCTCAAGCGCCTTAGAGCTTATGCCCGTATAATATGTTTTCTACAAAACTATCCTAAGGGCTCTAAAAAGCACATAATAATGTCCAAAAAAGACACAACATGCATGAAAATCATGTTGGCATAAAAGTTATCTACATGCAACATATTGAACCATGCCCAGTGGGAGGAGAACTTAACAACGTCTGCAGAAAAGACGTTAGCATAAATCATTATAGCTCATATCTGTTGAGCATGGCTCCCTACTAGAAGATCACCCATAATATACTAGTGCTTAAGTCTAACAGTCGATAAAAGCACAAAGTAGCACAAAAGTAATCTCTGGCTAAGGCAACCAAACTAGTAGAGAACCATAGTCATGATATCAAAAAGACTACATAGCATCCTAGTCCTAGTCTAGTACACTATCTAGCATATTGTCCTATCATAGCATCTAAGTGTGTGCACAATACATGGTTAAAGTCACGGTGTATGACTTTGATGGGGATGCAAATCCGATCTCGTCATAAAGATCCAATGGATCTAAAGTACGTTACTATNTTTTTCTCTATAACAGGAGAGGCGGGAAATTAATCTGGTAAAACTTAATTAATTAAGTTTTCCTTAATTCTTTTGTCAATAANTGCAATATCAACGTCTCTCATCCCCACCACGTCAAGAGTTTTTCCATCAGCCAGATATACCTTCCCAAAGTTCCCTGCAACATAATTCCGCATTAATTCCCGGTGGGAAGATGTATGGAAGGAATCCCCTGAATCCAGTATCCAGTCATCAATAGAACTTTGAACCGCCAACAATATCGCATCATGTATTTCTTCAGTTACAACATTTGCGTCATCATTCTCCTTCTTGAGATTTCTGC
>JXCR01139921.1:6595-57165 GCA_002079205.1 Phalaenopsis hybrid cultivar | reverse complement strand
CGAGGAGTGTATGCCTCCATGACAGCAATCCCTTGCAGTCTTTACCAAATGAGTCTTAACCTCTTGTCATATTAATAAGTTTCCTTTACGGACAAACTCATCTCATTTATTTATACAACTCTCTCCATCTCTCTCTAGCTCTCTCACATTATTCAATACCGTTCATATTTAGGGTCCATTTGGAAAAGCTTATGGTTGCTTTGCTTTTTAGACCACCAACATAATTTTGTTTAAGAAACAATTTTTTTTATTGTTTTCTAAAAATTTATGTGATAGAAAACTATTTTTTTCCAACCCAAACTGTTAAAATATGGTGATTGCCAGAGAGTTGTGGTCTAATTCTTTAAAATTAAAATAAATTCGTATCAACCATCGTTGTTTATTGAACGACAACTTCTGTGACAGATTCACAGCTGTTTCTTCAAACCTTCTACAACTGCCTCAAACAGATCATTAGTCATTCCAAGAGACTCACATATCAATAAGTAATCAATGGCTACAATGATTTGTCCATAATAATAATATTGAACCATCTTGTGGATATGGAGTTTAGCCCTTAAAAGCGACACAAGTTGACACACATTTATACTTGATTTTCTCCTAATCCTGCTAATCCAACTATGATTGGGAGGGATCAACATATTCAATTTATTTTCATAGGGAACTTTCTTATCCTAGGAGGATTTTATATATCTATCCATATGAAATTGCTTAATCCAACAAGCATCACATTATCCCCAAACGTGGTCAATCCATGAGGGCACAGGACATATGGACTCTTGATATTATATCGCCATCCCAGAGTGTGTCCTTCCCATGCACGAAGGTACTCCTTGTTTAGCAAAAAAGTGTCAATCTTGTCTGAATTTGGATTTGATTGAGACTTCAACCATCACATGAAATTAAATGACTTCATAGGTTTGATCCTCGGGTAATGTGAAAGACCCATAGTGAGGTCTCTGTTTTGAAGCCTTGGTTTAAGTTTCACTAATATAAGTGTAACTTAAGATGGTTGGTGCAGACTCCAAATGCACATGCCAAAATCTGAAGGAAGAGTTGCTATAATATCCCTAACACTAAATAAGAGATAATCACTAAAACAAACTATTATGTGTGTCATGATGTCCTAGTTTTGACTAAGTGGAGATTCTACACTACTTGGGTCCTAAGTTGGTTAGAGATAGACTTGCATCATAGATAAATTAGGATGATACAACCAATTGTCATCTGGATGAGCTTTCACAAAGCCAAACATTAAAAGAATGCCCAAAGCTCAGGGTATATTGAGCTTGGAGAAATTGGTTAAACAACCCAATTGCATTTGCTAAAGACTGAATGGAGCATATCTAATAAGGGGATTAGTTTAAATTAGAGCATTAGTAGATTGAAAATATAACCAAAAAATTTCTATTGGCTATGTGGAACATGATAGAAGAATCATGTGTATGAATCCATTAGACATTTCATAGACTAACCTTAGAAAAAAAAAAAACATGGCATTGTGGACCTAAGTGCTAGAAAGAGCACATAAAATAAATATAGTGTTAATAGTCACCTTAGAGGTCCCACGGCTCATACTCAAGCTACAACCCTTGCAATTGTATCGAGCATTGATAACCATTGCAAAGAGATAGTTTGTCCACTCTTAGAAAGACCATGTTGACCCTTTGGAACCATTTGTTAGGGTCACCTCTATCACCACATTGACATCAACAAAATCATTGCCTCTAATGANATATATATATATATCCATTTGAAATTGCTTAATCCAACAAGCATCACATTATCCCCAAATGTAGTCAATCCATGAGGGCACAACACATATGGGCTCTTGATATTATATCACCTTCCCAGAGTGTGTCCTTCCCATGCACGAAGATTCTCCTTATTTAGCAAAAAAGTGTCAATCTTGTCTGAATTTGGATTTGATTGAGACTTCAACCATCACATGAAATCAAATGGCTTCATAGGTTTATCCTCAGGTAATGTGAAAGACCCATAGTGAGGTCTCTGTTTTGAAGCCTTGGTCTAAGTCTCACTAATATAAGTGTAACTTAAGATGGCTGGTGCAGACTCAAAATGCACATGCCAAAATCTGAAGGAAGAGTTGCTATAATATCCCTAACACTAAATAAGAGATAATCACTAAAACAAACTATTATGTGTGTCATGATGTCCTAGTTTTGACTAAGTGGAGATTCTACACTACTTGGGTCCTAAGTTTGTCCTAAGTTTGTTAGAGATAGACTTGCATCATAGATAAATTAGGATGATACAACCAATTGTCATATGGATGAGCTTTCACTAAGCCAAACATTAAAAGAATGACCAAAGCTCAGGGTATATCGAGCTTGGAGAGATTGGTTAAACAACCCAATTGTATTTGCTAAAGACTGAATGGAGCATATCTAATAAGGGGATTAGTTTAAATTAAAGCATTAGTAGATTTAAAATATAACCAAAAAAAATTCTATTGGGTCTGTGGAACATGATAGAAGAACTATGTGTATGAATCCAAGAGACATTTCATAGATTAACCTTAGAAAAAAAACATGGCATTGAGGACCTAAGTGTTAGAAAGAGCACACAAAATAAATATAGTGTTAATAGTCACCTTAGAGGTCCCACGGCTCATACTCAAGCTACAACCCTCACAATTTGCATTGAGCATTGATAACCATTGCAAAGAGATAGTTTGTCCACACTTAGAAAGACCATGTTGACCATTTGGAACCATTTGTTAGGGTCACCTCTATCACCACATTGACCTCAACAAAATCATTGCCTCTAATGATTAAGGAAGAAACACTAGTCAATCCCATCAAGCAGTGCAACTAATACATCATCAAACATAGCCACAGGCGCCCAAATAGTTTGTACTTGTGTCTTAACACTCTAAAAATGCATTCCTCTCTATTCAAAAAATTAAAAATTTCATTTGTAAGGAGTGGCACTTCCCACCCTGATAAAAATCTTATATTTTATGGAGAGAGAGAAAGACTCTTTCTACCTCAAAGATAAGTCTTTGTTTACAAACCTCTCATTGGTAGTTGTGTTTTTATCTTACATCATGCAATGTGATAATTTTAGCACTTTCAATAAGAACTTCTTGCACAGCAGATTCATCAGTCATAACAGTTAGATTCTCGAAGCAAATAATGGTCCTTTCTCCCGCTAAAAGTTCCGTTCATGTAAGTTCATAATCTTCATGGAGAACTCCAACAACGGTTTTCATTACAATGACTATTCTACCTTTAAAATATCAACCTAAAGACACTTCAAACCAAGAATCAATTATAATGACGATTTTTGGAACTTGCTCTATTGTCTAACTCACTAATGAATTGCTCGATTGCGCATGCATCTTCAATTTTTTGAAGTCATTTCTAACGAAGAAAGCAGAGTGTTTCAAGATAATAATAGAGGGAATATGAAGAGTGTCAAGGGAGAAGTTGGAGTCTAAGTTATGAATTACATTTCAAAACCCTATTTTGATTGGCATTATAATATTTTGAAATATGGAAAATTCTATAATCCTTAGAAAATAGACATCTCAAAATCGATCTTTGTCTTTTATGTGATATGCCTAGAACTCTAAAATTAAAATTTCAACTAAGGATCAACCATAGGAGAGAGTCTTCGGGCATGCCCTAAGGGAAGTCCTCAATATCATCCTTGATAAAGCTCGTTATGTAAGCCTTTTTGGGAATAACCACAACTCAAATAACTACTATGGAGCCTCAGCTTAGTTTATGCTCGAACCCAACAATGTCTTGAGCTATTCCAAGAATATAACACCCTCCACTCTGGCAAACATTAAAACTACATAATAAAAGATAAATCAGTATATGCAAAGCATTAATTATGTGATCCAATATTTAATTGGTTGTATTACCTCATTTACAATTGCCACCCTTTCACCCAAATAAGAAGTAAAAGCATATCTTTGTTTTATCATTAGCATAAAGTTTCATCCAACTTCAAGAACCATCATGATTAGCCATAAATTCTGAAAAATGCCATCATAACTAAATATAATAGCAAATAAATGCAAATTTAAAATATGAGTCATCCGAAGCGAAGAGGAAATCTAGTTGTTAAGACACCTACTTAGAAATAGATTTTCTAATTTAGATTCCATCTGCTGCTTTCAACCTCATATCATCGCTCTAAACTTGCACCCTCTTTCTATTATTCTCTATAACCAATCATTAAATTCCATCTTCTAGAGTACCTTCTTCCCACTACACACCTCTCTCATATATTCTCTTTTATTTCATGTCTCTGTAGGGATGAATTGACATAGTTACTTTCTTTTTTACTTTCTCACAATTACAATAAGATCCTCAACAAACCTTATAGTGCAGTGCACACATGTCAGCTAACCAAATCACTCCAAAATCCTAGTGCACTCCCCAATTGAAAACCTTACGGTAGAATAATTGTTGAGAATTATGAGGTCACACTTTCTTCCTTTCTACTTAATGATTCTCTTTCCTACGTCCTGAAATAGAGATTTATTTCCATCCAAATCAGTCGCTAGTCATCATTCACCCAAACAATACTCTTCTTATATTAAGATCTAGCCTCTTGGAAGGACATGCCAACCTAAGCTGGTAGTTGATTTCCCAATTGCTATACCTGTTGATGTAACACCTCAACCACTTCAGCCATTTAAATCTATAAGGTGCCATGGTTGTGATGGCCTCATTCCAAGCTACAAGCAAGATTGGAACCCTTGTTAGTTAGGGCAACAACTTACGATCATACCATCTCGTGCTTTGCTTTGCCTCCAACACGATGACTTATAATATCAGTGCAACTATCATCACTTCCTATCGCTTTGTTTTATGCACATGCCCCTTCATTGTAGTGGCAATAGACCAAAAGAGCTTCTAGATCATTTCAACTCCATAAATCCACCAATAAGTTGGTTGTTGACAAATTTTAATGCTATAATTCATCCCACAACCAACAACTCACATGCATCATAGAATGGCAGAAATATTTGTCAACATTGCACCAAAAACCTAGGTGTTTCTAATCAAGCATGAGTCCAACAAACTATGGAACTACAAGGTATCACAAGTTGTGAAGATCCTATCACCATAGAATGAGTTATATCTAGTCTGAATCAAAAGCCTCATCAACCCTACTCATATTTGTCACCATCTCTCAACAAGTCATTAAGATGTTGTCTTTACAACCCTGTATCTTGAGGATAGCACCGCGTGCATCACTGACATTACTGTCATGGTTCTAGGGATGTCATTATGATGCTACGTAGGTACTCCTCATTAACTTCGCTATCGTCACTACTAATAATGCTTGTTCTCACCGTTTTCATGACAAAAGGCATAAACAAAATTAAACCATGGGAAACCACTATGCAATGCTCCTTAGTTCTCTGTCTGCTGCCTCACTTTAGTTGATGACTCTCCAATCATTGATCAATTTCTCTTTTCTACCAACAATTTAATGCAATCATTGTAACCACTTTTGCCATGTTGCAAGACTCCCCAACAAAGTGTCCTAACTTTTCCAACCTCAATTTGAGATGTCATGTGTCCAATAATATGATGATAATTATCGCACCAACACTATTCTATCCTCTCCATACTGGCATCCATTATTGAGATCTTTTAGGTTGTCAAGAGTAGTGCTTGGTGAGAATTGCCCAATTGGTGATCCTTTGATACACAGAAGTGTGCTTTCTTCCACTCAAAAATCCCTATCAAACATTGTAAAGCAGTCACAAGAAAGGATGAAAATTCATCTTTGTTTAGGATCACATAGCACACAAATGAACCAATAAAGAATCTGTTACATTGGTGCCAGCCTAAGGGCAAATTT
This sequence comes from Phalaenopsis hybrid cultivar, assembly GCA_002079205.1. Lineage (NCBI taxonomy): Eukaryota > Viridiplantae > Streptophyta > Magnoliopsida > Asparagales > Orchidaceae > Phalaenopsis > Phalaenopsis hybrid cultivar. Next base: position 51,312 of record JXCR01139921.1, on the reverse strand, counting down.
ATCTTTTGTACGCCGAAGGGCAAATTATTCTTTTATTATTATTGTTGTTGGGTATAAATAGGCTTGTTATGTCTAGGGTTAAGTTTATGCACGAGTTTTGATTGTGAGGGTTAGGTTTAAGGGTTTGGGAGATATTTCCTATCTCTCAAATTGTAGGAATTGGGAGAGATCGTCTACCTTTCAAATTGTGGGTGTTTATCTTATATATTTGTGTTGATTTATTTGGATAATTGAAATAAATTTTGTGCTTTCCCTAATTTTTGTGGAAAAAATTGCCAGTTTTGATGTCAGATCGTATCAAATTTGTATCAAAACTCAAGATTATGGGGATGGGATTAACAGAGGAGAGGATCGATCTACTCGACAAATATGAAGAAAATCATGCAGGCCCTAGTGCATAGCATCTACGAAGTGACGTGCAGAGACCCGAGACTTCTATTTTTTCTCTTCCTCCCTTGTTGTCTACTCGATACAGTCGCAATCAGAGCTATCTGGGAAGGCAGAAAATGGGAGCGACGTACCGAGACCCAAACTCACATCTTTCTTGACTACCTCTAACACAACATCGAGATTCAAACTCCCGTGCGTGACCGAATCATTCGACACAATCGCGAGCAGAACCAGCTAGGAAGACCAAAGGGATCGCGACGTACAAAGTCATCGCTGATTGGAAGGATCACGGTAAACTCGTGACTCACCTTGCGAAAGAGCACGATCGGAGTAAATGAGAAGAATCGTGTCGTAAACACCATTCGATACAGTCGCAAGTGGAACCACGCCTTCGTGATTGATCCGACCTAGCAGGATCGTGACGTTTAGGCCTTCTGACCGAATACCACGATTCTAGTGTGTTAGGAAGCATCGACGGGATCTACTGAGTTGAGATACATTGGCGATATGAGCTTCGTGAGAAGCTGTGGATGAGATTTCATCATTTAGTAGTTTGTCTTACGCGATCTAAAATTTTCCTGGTAAAAATGGCGACCAAGAAAAGAAAGGCATGTGAGATGTTTGAGGAAGAGATGAGTCAAATCAGATTGGACTGGAAGAAATGTTTGCCACTATAGAGAATAGATTCTCTTCCATGGAGAACCGACTGTAAGCAACCATTTTATAAAGCCAACCAACATCATTCAAATTCCTAGTGAAGATAAATTATTAGTAGAGTCCAAAAAGGAATCAGTAATCAATTAATCTGTACCAAAATAAAAATTGCCCAACTGTTCCCATTCAAGCCACAATTTTTTCAATTGTCATAATAATTGAGCAAAAATTAGTTGAAGTTGATGCTTGAATTGGACCTAAACAAAGAGAAATCATCAACCCTCATTCAAGTTATGATTTTCTACCTTGTTTATGGCTGAGCGATTGTGTACTAAATTCTGAAATAGTAATAACATCAGTTTTATTAGACGGTGAACTCAACTTCTAAAATGCCCCACACATTTCTTCCCAGCTCCACTCTTTCCATTTTCAAAAATGATAACTGGCTGGTATGATCTAGTCTGCCTTCTTTTTAATAAAAAATTCAAGGAAATGGTAGAATTAAGTGTTATAAATGACAAGGATATAATTGCTCCTAGGTGATTCACAAATCTGTTTCCATTACAATTCTACATTCTTGTCAGAACTATCAAAGCAGATCAAGAACCCCAACCCCTGAAATCATTTGTTTGCCTGATTCAAATAATTTCATTTGCATTCAAACTTAACTGAATTAAAGTGCCAAAATAGTCCCCGGACAATTTACATGGTGACATTTTAATCCCAAAGTCTATAAAATTGCTAAATTAGTTTTCGGGCTCTTTTAATATGGAATGAAATGGTCAACCAGGTGTCCTATGTGGACTATTTTAGCCCACATGAAAAAGGTCTGGGACTAAATTGACACTTTTATAGACTTCGGGACTAAAGTGGACCTTTACAAAGAGTCAAGAAATCATTTTGACACTTTTCTCTGCCTTTTTTTAAGGGACACTTTTCTCTGCTTAAGTGCATTTAGTATTGAATTCTCTATCAGCCATGCAAGCACAGAAGATAGGGAAAAGTGGTTAATCCAAATTATAATATATAATTCAAATAAGTGTGCAGAAGCCCATGCACAAACAAGCAATGAACAGCTTTCCCTCCCCAACTAAATCAGGCTCACAGATCAATTAAAAGAGAATCAGCAGGTTATAATTGAGTTCCAACAGCCAAAAATTCACTTTTCAAACAGAAAGCTTTTATCTTAAATTATTTTTTTTCAATGAATACATAGAAAATGAAATTGAAAACAATTTACCAATATGACGCTGGGTGTATTGCAATCCAGAAATAATAGCTTAGTTTCTAGAAGAAGAAGGCAAATTTATAATTTACTTAAGCACGCCAACTATAAAGACATCAGGCTACAAATATTTGAGTTTCCTGTGAACTTTAAAAAAATACAGATACATCCACAAAATAAGTCAAGAGAACACAGGTTTTGAAAATGCCAGCATGTTCGAACAAAGAATAATATGGTTCGCACAGAAAAACTGGATATTATATAAACATAAAAGACATTGATCCGGTTACTGCACCTTCTATGAAGCAGATCCGAGCATTTCAACCTATGGCCCATCTTTGGAGACCATAGCTTCTTCAAAGACCAAGGCTTTCCTCTTGTGGAAGATCTACCATGAGCATTGCTGGAGATCAGCGGATCGGATGGTATTGAGTAATTCCACGTTTGGGAGGTAGCTTCCTTAAAATATAAAGAACTAGAAATGAAGGGAGAATTTCCACCAGCTGAGAAACAAAAATAGAAGTTAGTCATAACATAGTATTGGGATTCAAGTATTTTGTGTGAAAGAGCTGCCAAAAAAGCGAAAGGATGGACAGGTGTGGGGCCCTAAGTGGAGTCCAAATGATGATGTATTAAAAGAAAAATGTTTCTCAAGCCCATTTAGAGAACAATTAACAGTCCTCATATGATGTGTCAAACTTTTTATTTTCTAATAAAATGTTTATGTTTGCTGTATGCTAGACACTAGATTAAAAAATTAACTATAGTTTTAAGCATAACTGAGGGTGGTTGTTGACAAAAATGGGTCAAGTGTTCAATTTCAAAGGTTAAACATTTCTTGAACAATATAATTTGGTTGTAGCTTCGGCAAATGCTGCAGCTTTTATAGATATCAATACTCTTCTTTAACATAATTAACAAGGAGAAAATCAAATGCTAGATATAAAAAATGTGTGTAAACACAAAAAGCAAAGAGATGAAGTACTTTTCACTAAATGAACTAGTTTTGCTAATTTTGAAGTTCCCAGAATAAGTGTTTTAACATAAAAGAGATTATAAAACTTTTTTATTAATACCAAAAACAAATTCAAATGCTCAAATTCTTCCATCATGTATTTGCAAAACATTGTTGGAGACATACCAAATAGTAAAATAAGTTCAAAATTGGATGGTCCAGAACATCAATGTCTGCAGCTTTGTCAAATGCATTGAAGCACATCTGGTAAAAAACAAAAAAATTAACAGCTGGTAACCATTCCAGAAAACAAAGAAAAATTTCCATAAAACTTTATAATACAACTCACACTTACCATGATGCATCTAATCAAGAAACAGCTAAAGCATATGGTTGTCACATAGCCAACCTGCGGAGGGTAGCAAAATGAAAGAAATTTTAGAAATAAAGATATTGGTGCAAAAAACATAACCCGTTCAAAACATTAAGATGCTTGAGGAAATACTTCATGCAGTTTCTTGCGTCTTCCTTTTGATTCAACAGGAAAGCGCTGCAACATCAAGAAAAGCCTGCAATAAAATAAAATAAAAATGGATAGAATGGAGCTAAGCTTAAATCGATGCGAGAAAGTAATGAGACTATAACACAAATGATAGGAATGTTCTTATTACAAAAAGTTAATCACATGCATTTAATGAGTTCATGGTATAAAAGTGTCACCGAACAATAGTAATTGCTTTTCATTTGATTGAGGTCCCAAAACTAAGCACTAGGAACACCATGTACTACTAGACCACTAATTACAGCACACCAGGAGAATATTTCTCTAGACTATTACAAATGAAACAATGCCAGTGACACTAGAATGCTAAGAAAGAGAATGGCAAGGAAACACATGCACAGCTTCCAGAAACAAAAAAAAAAAAAAAAACAAAGAAAAACAAAGAAAAAAGTTTTTAGAAATAATTAACATTTTTGTAACAAAAAGTTAATCAATAAAAAATCCAAGGCCCAATGGATGTGAAAAACTACAAGTAAAATAGTTCCCGAAAAGTAGTATATTTTTGTAAAGCAAAAACTAAACACATTTCAGAACGATCACAACAAACATGAAAAATACTTCTTAAAAAGGAGCAAATAATAGAATTAGAGTACTTGTCTTTGGAGACAAGTGCATTAATAGTAGGATAAATGACAAGGCTTTGACGGAAATGCAAAACAAACATATAAGCAAAGGAATTATTTGTGAGTTGAATACTATGCTCGTCTAAATGCATTTTAAGCAAAAATTTGAATAATACATAAAGCTGAACTGAGACCCCATGAATACAAAGCACTAAGAGAAACAATTATATGTCAACTGCTTGCAAGCATAGTTACAATATGCTAGCTACATATAAGTATACATTTCATCTCACCTTCCACCATAAAGAAGGAAACCAAGGGCAGCAAGAAACGAGGCACCTGGTAAGATCCCGTGCAAAATTATAAATATAAAAACCATATGTTTGTGCTTGCATAAGGAATTAATCCTTCAGAAACAAAATTAAAAAAAAATAAAAACCTGCAAAAAATATCTTGGACAGGACGATAATAACTTGAATGGGCTTCCACCACATAAGCAGCCAAAGAAACATCTATAAAACAGTTGCAACACAGTTTCTCAATAAAACAAATAAATAAGTCTCATACATATACGGAGTTAGAGGACAAAAAATTGAAAAGGAAAGACTTAATTAACAAAAAAAACAACTAACTACTGGGCAATGGTCAATTAGCTCAGACATCCTCAAACCTCTTCCTAGAAGATTAGAAAATGAGAAATCTGATAATTTGAGCAAGGATAAATGATTAATAGATTAAGGGTGTAAATGAGCCGAACATGAGCAAGCTCAAAGCTTCGTGTTCGGCTCGTTATTTTTTTTTTGTTCGTGTTCGGCTCGTGTTCGAAATAACTCACAAATAATTTGTTTGTATTCGGTTCTAGTTAGTTCGAAATGAGCTTGAGCGCGGCTCAAATTTCACCTCAAAATAAATTTTAAAATTAATATTTTTTTTATTTTAAAATATTTTCAGCAAAATGAATTACATTCTCCTTCACCCGTATGCATGAAGCTGAGAACTTTTGATTTTCTTACCTTTGTTTTTAGATTTATACTAGATTAATAGTCGAATTCCACTCAAATTTCCGATGTGGGACTAAATTTTGTGAAGTAGTCGGGTCTAATTTTTCGTCGCATTTACATACATAACAACAATTCTTATGTATTTACCTATGGAATACCTCTGCACTACAACACAGCAGCAGGTGAGGCTCGCCAAGGAGTGATTTTTGGGAAAAATGAGAAAAGTCTAAAGAGAATTTAAATACATACCAACCAATTCTTATGTATTTACATATCTAACACTGACTCAATCAGGATTGCAAGCAGGGACAGGATTTTTGGCAAAAAATGTAAGATGTATTTACATATCTGACATCTAATTTTTTTTACATTCATACAAACCAAAATACCATATCAAAGATATTATTATTTAAATTTTATATATAATTATTTAATCATTCAACTATTTCGAGCCAAAACGAACTGAACACGAACGAACGAGCCTTTGTTTGTGTTCGGCTCATGTATACAACAACAAGTTTTTATCCCTAAGTGAGGTCGAATTTAAAATTGTTCGGCTTGTTTATAAATAGAGCTAAAAAAATTCGTTTGTATTTGGATCGCTTGCTTAACGAACAAATCGGTCATGAGCTATCTAACAAGCCGAACACAAACTCTTCGCAAACAATGAGTTTTTTTGACAGCTCTATACAAGATGCCTCCATTATGAGTCTACAACCAAATGTCTAGGTTTGTGTACAATATATGGATAAGTTTTCTTGGATAGAAAATAGTGAAAATCTCTATGTCAGGGCTTTAGCCTTGGATATTAGTTAATTAATGGAGGTGGTTTTAGAGCAATAGGATATGTAAGGATTTCTAATTCTTTTTCTTCTTAGACTGGTAGCAAAAAGTAGAAAGCAAAAGAAATAATTTCATGGAGGGGGTAGAGCTCTATCTTCGCAAGGGTTGAAATTGTTTGAGATCTTGGGAAGATGTTGGGGAATGATGTATATAAGGTGAAAAGTGACATTTGGAATGAAAATCACAGAAGTCGCCAAGTTAATTAGCTTTTCCCACAAGGAGGAGCCAAAGGCTGCCACAAAGTTTCACCCCAAAGAGAATAATTCTTGAATTTTCGTTTTCAAATACTAAAAACTGATTCACAACCAAAAAGAGAAAGATCTACACCAAATTATAATCATCCCTAAAATCCACACAAAGAAAAATTCAAATTCAAAATATAAACAGAGAAGGAGAATTGGCCACATTAATTGGAGAAATTAAATTTACGTTATATTCAATACAAAAGCTTAATTTTCCCATGAAAGGTCCCCATTTCCTATGCAATACATAAACTATTACATTCAAAATTAAAAGTTTCAAAACTAGACTTACAAAAATAAATTACATAATTTAAAACTTAAGCATAATATGAGCTTTGATAAGCTAAGCATTCTTCTTTATTGAATTATCTTGGCATAGGCTTAAAATATAATGATTGGTCTTACGGACCTCTATGATAATCATATTGTACTTCACTAACTTGAGCCTTTGATCTTTTGGGGGATATTTGCAAATCATCGTGATGTTTTGCATAAAAATCCTAAAAATTATGTTATGTGGAGGAGACCATCCATCTAACCTTGGAATTGCAACCTCATAGTTTAAAAGATTTACCATTTCTCTTTTTGGTTAAAAATGAGCCAGCTCTGCATCAATTGCACTCATCAAACACTTCCCAAAACGCAAAGTCCCACACTAGTAGTACCCTCATGTGATACATATGAATTTAAATTTTATAATATTTTTTCTACGTAAACGAAAGATTGAACAGCTTCCACACAAAATAAATCATCCATGTACATGATTGGAGTATTATGAAGAATGACTTGAAACTTACTGCATTTGAATGGACCTTGAGTTTTTGACAAATTCTAAGAAGCTGCACACTTTGGATCATTTGTGGGCTGTCTATAAAAACCCCTAGGGGGCATAAAATTTATTAAACAATGAGTATTGAAATAAAAAAAGATTAAATATATAACTGCAAAATAAATGAGTAATAAAATAAAATTCTATTTTTTTTTATGATATTCTAATTTACTTTGTTATTGTATGTATATTCTTTGAGTACTTTATTGGGGAAGAGAACTACTCTCAAGAGATTATGAATCAATGTGAGACTGGTTCCTCCTTCAAGTGATTTATTCGATGATTTGTCTGTGAGATTGAAATTTTGTTTAAATTTTATGTTTGTTTACCATTATTGCTTTTGTAAAAAATTAAATTTTAGCAATTAAATTACGCTCCAAAATGGAAAAAAAATGTTATATTTATATTAAAAACGATAATTTTTTGCTAAGAGTTGGTAACCTAAGACCTTTTTTTTCATATTTTCATTTAACATCTCATCCTAGGTTGCATTACTGATGTTAGATCATTAACATCATATATATCAAATTAATATTAAAGCCTACATTGGTATCAGAATGCTACTCAGAAGTGAGGTAAATTATTAGTGCTAGTCAGCAAATCACCAAGCATAATGTTCTAAATATTTTGGGAAATAAATTACATGAGTTATTTGTAAAGCAAGATCGATTAATTAATCATTAAAATCAATCAAATAAATGAATGATTTGACAAATTGGAATAAAATCGAATATGCCCACAAGAATTGGATAAAGAATCTAGCCTTAATAATGAACCTGTTCACCATATCAAAAAGAGACGAAAGTCACATGAAAGAGTTAACCAAGATAAACACCACAAGGAATACCACAAATTAAATTATGATAACTCTATGTGATAATCTTATGATAGTGATGAGGGTAAAACGGAAAACTTAACATCAAAGTCNAATGCATTTTAAGCAAAAATTTGAAAAATACATAAAGCTGAACAGAGACACCAAGAATACAAAGCACTAAGAAAAACAATTCTATGTCAACTGCTTGCAAGCATAGTTACATTATGCTAGCTACATATAAGTANTTAAGTAGGACTTGAAAAGAATACATTCTAGGTTCAAGATACTTGACACCTAAATTCAAAATCCAGATGACAATGTTTGCTTGAGGGTTTTAGATTTAGAACAACTACAATAAATTTGAACACTTACACAAGTAATTCCTCTTTCAGCTAAAGTGGTCACCCAAGCTTTCATCACTGAAGGTAATAACATTAAGCAAAGAGCCAAAAACAATAGTATCACTATATCAGGGACAAAAATTTCTAAAAAGACTTGTTTTAGATGTCAACAAATATTTTAATTTGCAAGTGAATATCCTGATAAAAACATGAAAATAATTACTGAATAGGAATATAATGAGGATGACGGAGGGAGTCTAAAAAATTCTTCAAATGAGAATTCTTTAAATGTCATGTAGTGCATCAATGCTACACCTAAAGTTGAGTATGATTAGAAAAAAATTTGATTGTCAAAGCATGGTTTAAAAAAAATGAAAAATATAAGTACGCTTATCATCGACAATTGAAAAAATTGATTTTCTGCTTTAAAAAACATGAAAATTTACGTAAGCTTATCATCGACAAGTTAGTCTTTGCACACATGAAATTAAAATTTGAGCGCTTGAGTAGAAATAGTTGCAAGTTCCATAACTATAACTTGTGTTTTCCATTCAACTTGCTACTTACAATAAAAAGGTATGGTGTGGCATCTTATCCATGGATGTTGCATATGTTATTCTAGGCCAACATTAGTCTTACGATTTGGATGTGATTCGTTTTTTGAATTCAATACTTCTACCTTTAAGATTAATAGAGTGGTCCTGTCAAAATCTACCACGCCTGAAAATCCTTCCGAATAAAAATGAATCAAGCTGACCTAATGAGCAAAATAAACTCCCTACATATTTTGAGCTAAATGTTTGAAAAAAGGGCTGAATTGAGGGAGTCTTTTATGCCTTGATAGCTACTAAATTGAATTGAGATACACTTGAGTTCATATTAATGATTGAAGTTACTGGTCAGCTGCTAACTGACTTAAGAGAATTATATCTTGATGAACTAGCTGACCAATTACCATTGCTTAGGGACATGCCATTGCTTTGATCATTAGATCATCATTACCTAATTGACCAAGTTATAGAATGAATCCTTTTGAATATGCAAAACAAAGAGAAATGTAGATGAATTACAACAACACTTAACTTAATTTTATGCTTCTCTTTTACAAAACAATATCCTGCCTCATAAAGCATTGCAGGTCTCACCACCATCTTCTAAAAATTTTCTTTAAGTATAAGTGATACTTTTCTATCACACAATATGTCCGATGGATTCATCCACTTCAACCATCTAGTTTGAATTCTACTAATAACATTCTCATCTACATCACCATCAACAATAGATCCAAGATATCTAAAAAGTTCACTTTTTTTAATGACTTGATCACCCATAGCAACAGCGCCGCCACAAGATATACTATTACTAAAATTACATTCCATATATTAAATTTTAAATCTGCTCAAAGAGTTAACCTCCACAATTCAAGTTTTTTTCCTGAAAAACTCTCTCTAGTCTTATCCACAAGAAGGATATCATCAGTGAAAAGCAAACACTAAAGTACCTCCTCTTGCAAATTTCCAGTAAGAACATCCATAATTAAAGAAAAAAGATATTGGCATAAAACTAATCCCCGATCTAATCCAATTGAAATAGAAAAATACTTGGCCAATCCCTCTTTTGTTCGAACACAAATAACAACTCTAGAGTACATATTTATAATGACTTGAATATAAGCAAATATCAATACATTTCTTTTCCAGAACACTCCGGAGTATTTCTATTGGAAAATTATCATAAGCTTTTTCTAAATCAACAATAATCATATGTAAATTCTCCTTACANTCTCATACATATACGGAGTTAGAGGACAAAAAATTGAAAAGGAAAGACTTAATTAACAAAAGAAACAACTAACTACGGGGCAATGGTCAATTAGCTCAGACATCCTCAAACCTCTTCCTAGAAGATTAGAAAATGATNTCTCATACATATACGGAGTTAGAGGACAAAAAATTGAAAAGGAAAGACTTAATTAACAAAAGAAACAACTAAATACGGGGCAATGGTCAATTAGCTCAGACATCCTCAAACCTCTTCCTAGAACATTAGAAAATGAGAAATCTGATAATTTGAGCAAGGATAAATCATTAATAGACTAAGGGTGTAAATGAGCCGAACATGAGCGAGCTCAAAGCTTCGTGTTCGGCTCGTTATTATTATTTTTTTGTTCGTGTTCGGCTCGTGTTCGAAATAGCTCACAAATAATTTATTTATATTCGGTTCTAATTAGTTCGAAATGAGCTCCAGCGCGGCTCAAATTTCAGCTCAAAATAAAATTTTAAAATTAACATTTTTTTATTTTAAAATATTTTCAGCAAAATGAATTACATTCTACTTCACACGTATGCATGAAGCTGAGAGCTTTTAATTTTCTCACCTTTGTTTTTTAGATTTATACTAGATTAATAGTCGAATTCCACTCAAAATTTGATGTGGGACTAAATTTTGTAAATTGANTTTTATTTTAAATATTTTCAGCAAAATGAATTACATTCTACTTCACACGTATGCATGAAGCTGAGAGCTTTTGATTTTCTCACCTTTGTTTTTTAGATTTATACTAGATTAATAGTCGAATTCCACTCAAAATTCCGATGTGGGACTAAATTTTGTAAACTGAAAGTAGTCGGGTCTAATTTTTCGTCGCATTTACATACATAATAACAATTCTTATGTATTTACCTATGGAATACCTCTGCACTACAACACAGCAGCAGGTGAGGCTCGCCAAGGAGTGATTTTTGGGAAAAATGAGAAAAGTCTAAAGAGAATTTAAATACATACCAACCAATTCTTATGTATTTACATATCTAACACTGACTCAATCAGGATTGCAAGCAGGGACAGGATTTTTGGCAAAAAATGTAAAATGTATTTACATATCTAACATATAAATTTTTTTACATTCATACGAACCAAAATATCATATCAAAGATATTATTATTTAAATTTTATATATAATTATTTAATCATTCACCTATTTCGAGCCAAAAAGAGCTGAACACGAACGAACGAGCCTTTGTTTGTGTTCAGCTCATGTACACAACAACAAGTTTTTATCCCCTAAGTGATGTCGAATTTAAAATTGTTCGGCTCGTTTATAAATAGAGCTAAAAAAAATCGTTCGTGTTTGGCTCGCTTGCTTAACGAACNTCATTCAACTATTTCGAGCCAAAAAGAGCTGAACACGAACGAACGAGCCTTTGTTTGTGTTCAGCTCATGTATACAACAACAAGTTTTTATCCCCTAAGTGAGGTCGAATTTAAAATTGTTCGGCTCGTTTATAAATAGAGATAAAAAAATTCGTTCGTGTTTGGCTCGCTTGCTTAACGAATAAATCGGTCATGAGCTATCTAACGAGCCGAACACAAACTCTTCGCGAACAATGAGTTTTTTTGACAGCCCTATACAAGATGCCTCCATTATGAGTCTACAACCAAATGTCTAGGTTTGTGTACAATATATGGATAAGTTTTCTTGGATAGAAAATAGTGAAAATCTCTATGTCAGGGCTTTAGCCTTGGATATTAGTTAATTAATGGAGGTGGTTTTAGAGCAATAGGATATGTAAGGATTTCTAATTCTTTTTGTTCTTAGACTGGTAGCAACAAGTAGAAAGCAAAATAAATAATTTCATGGAGGGGGTAGAGCTCTATCTTCACAAGGGTTGAAATTGTTTGAGATCTTGGGAAGATGTTGGGGAATGATGTATATAAGGTGAAAAGTGACATTTGGAATGAAAATCACAGAAGTCGCCAAGTTAATTAGCTTTTCCCACAAGGAGGAGCCAAAGGCTGCCACAAAGTTTCACCCCAAAGAGAATAATTCTTGAATTTTCGTTTTCAAATACTAAAAACTGATTCACAAAAAAAAGAGGAAGATCTACACCAAATTATCATGCCTAAAATCCACACAAAGAAAAATTCAAATTCAAAATATAAACAGAGAAGGGGAATTGGCCACATTAATTGGAGAAATTAAATTTAAGTTATATTCAATACAAAAGCTTAATTTTCCCATGAAAGGTCCCCATTTCCTATGCAATACATAAACTATTACATTCAAAATTAAAAGTTTCAAAACTAGACTTACAAAAATAAATTACATAATTTAAAACTTAAGCATAATATGAGCTTTGATAAGCTAAGCATCTTTCTTTATTGAATTATCTTGGCATAGGCTTAAAATATAATGATTGGTCTTACGGACCTCTATGATAATCATATTGTACTTCACTAACTTGAGCCTTTGATCTTTTGGGGGATATTTGCAAATCATCGTGATGTTTTGCAAAAAAATCCTAAAAATTATGTTATGTGGAGGAGACCATCCATCTAACCTTGGAATTGTAACCTCATAGTTTAAAAGATTTACCATTTCTCTTTTTGGTTAAAAATGAGCCAGCCAGCTATGCATCAATTGCACTCATCAAACACTTCCCAAAACGCACAGTCTCACACTAGTAGTACCCTCACGTGACATATGAATTTAAATTTTATAATATGTTCTCTACGTAAACGAAAGATTGAACAGCTTCCACACAAAATAAATCATCCATGTACATGATTGGAGTATTATGAAGAATGAATTGAAACTTACTGCATTTGAATGGACCTTGAGTTTTTGCAAATTCTAAGAAGCTGCACACTTTAGATCGTTTGTGGGCTGTCTATAAAAACCCCTAGGGGGCATAAAATTTATTAAACAATGAGTACTGAAATAAAAATAGATTAAATATATAACTGCAAAATAAATGAGTAATAAAATAAAATTCTAATCTTTTTTACGGTATTCTAATTTACTTTGTTATTGTATGTATATTCTTCGAGTACTTTATTGGGGAAGACAACTACTCTCAAGAGATTATGAATCAATGCGAGACTAGTTCCTCCTTCAAGTGATTTATTCAATGATTTATCCGTGAGATTGAAATTTTGTTTAAATTTTATGTTTGTTTACCATTATAGTTTTTTGTAAAAAATTAAATTTTAGCAATTAAATTACGCTCCAAAATGGAAAAAAAATTGTTATATTTATATTAAAAACAATAATTTTTTGCTAAGAGTTGGTAAACTAAGACCTTTTTTTTTTCATATTTTCATTTAACATCTCATCCTAGGTTGCATTACTGATGTTAGATCATTAACATCATATATATCAAATTAATATTAAAGCCTACATTGGTATCAGAATGCTACTCAGAAGTGAGGTAAATTATTAGTGCTAGTCAGCAAATCACCCAGCATGATGTTCTAAATATTTTGGGAAATCAATTGCATGAGTTATTTGTAAAGCAAGATCGATTAATTAATCATCAAAATCAATCAAATAAATGAATGATTTGACAAACTGGAATAAAATCGAATATGCCCACAAGAATTGGATAAAGAATCTAGCCTTAATAATGAACCTGTTCACCATATCAAAAAGAGACGAAAGTCACATGAAAGAATTAACCAAGATAAACCCCACAAGGAATACCACAAATTAAATTATGATAACCCTATGTGATAATCTTATGATAGTGATGAGGGTAAAACGGAAAATTTAACATCAAAGTTTCAATCTCAGACACAAGATCGACCTAAAAGTAATTTCTGATTGAATATTAGAAATGGATAATTTTCATTCAATAAATGGTGTCAGACAAACAACAAGATTTGCAAAACAAAAACTTACTAGTTAAGCAAGGAAGTTTTGAGTAGGTGTAAAATGACCAATAGAACGATCAAAAGAAAAACTAACAACCATATGGCTTGAAATGAAATTGCTATTAGAAAAAAATATTATCCTATCAAGATCAATTACTAAATAAGTTTAACGCCTTAAAGCAAGGAGTTAATATTCTAAATGACTGCATAAATAATTTTGAAAAGCTATTCTTATGTTCACAGATTAAGGAGGACTTGAAAAGAATACATTCTAGGTTCAAGATACTTGACACCTAAATTCAAAATCCAGATGACACTGCATAGCAATGTTTGCTTGAGGAGGGTTTTAGATTTAGAACAACTACAATAAATTTGAACACTTACACAAGTAATTCCTCTTTCAGCTAAAGTGGTCACCCAAGCATTCATCACTGAAGGTAATAACATTAAGCAAAGAGCCAAAAACAATAGTATTCACTATATCAGGGACAAAAATTTCTAAAAAGATTTTAGATGTCAACAAATATTTTAATTTGTAAGTGAATATCCTGATAAAAAATTGAAAATAATTACTGAATAGGAATATAATGAGGATGACGGAGGGAACATGACGATGAATTCAATGAGAAAACAAGTGAGTCTAAAAAATGCTTCAAATGAGAATTCTTTAAATGTCATGTAGTGCATCAATGCTACACCTAAAGTTGAGTATGATTAGAAAAAAAATTGATTGTCAAAGCATGGTTTAAAAAACATGAAAAATATAAGTACGCTTATCATCGACAATTGAAAAAATTGATTTTCAAAGCATGCTTTAAAAAACATGAAAATTTATGTAAGCTTATCATCAACAAGTTAGTCTTTGAACACAAGAAATTAAAATTTGAGCGCTTGGGTAGAAATAGTTGCAAGTTCCATAACTATAACTTGTGCTTTCCATTCAACTTGCTACTTACAATAAAAAGGTATGGTGTGGCATCTTATCCATGGATGTTGCATATGTTATTCTAGGCCAACATTAGTCTTACGATTTGGATGTGATTCGTTTTTTGAATTCAATACTTCTACCTTTAAGATTAATAGAGTGGTCCTGTCAAAATCTACCACGCCTGAAAATCCTTCCGAATAAAAATGAATCAAGCTGACCTAATGAGCAAAATAAACTCCCTACATATTTTGAGCTAAATGTTTGAAAAAAGGGCTGAATTGAGGGAGTCTTTTATGCCTTGATAGCTACTAAATTGAATTGAGATACACTTGAGTTCATATTAATGATTGAAGTTACTGGTCAGCTGCTAACTGACTTAAGAGAATTATATCTTGATGAACTAGCTGACCAATTACCATTGCTTAGGGACATGCCATTGCTTTGATCATTAGATCATCATTACCTAATTTACCAAGTTATAGAATGAATCCTTTTGAATATGCAAAACTAAGAGAAATGTAGATGAATTACAACAGCACTACACTTAATTTTATGCTTCTCTTTTACAAAACAATATCCCGCCTCATAAAGCATTGCAGGTCTCACCACCATCTTCTAAAAATTTTCTTTAAGTATAAGTGATACTTTTCTATCACACAATAGGTCCGATGCATTCCTCCACTTCAACCATCTAGTTTGAATTCTACTAATAACATTCTCATCTATATCACCATCACTTTGAACAATAGATCCAAGATATCTAAAAAGTTCACTTCTTTTAATGACTTGATCACCCATAGCTACACCCCGCCACAAGATATACTATTACTAAAATTACATTCCATATAGNCTATATCACCATCACTTTGAACAATAGATCCAAGATATCTAAAAAGTTCACTTCTTTTAATGACTTGATCACTCATAGCTACACCCCGCCACAAGATATACTATTACTAAAATTACATTCCATATATTAAATTTTAAATCTGCTCAAAGAGTTAACCTCCACAATTCAAGTTTTTTTTCCTGAAAAACTCTCTCTAGTCCTATCCACAAGAAGGATATCATCAATGAAAAGCATACACTAAAGTACCTCATCTTGCAAATGTCCAGTAAGAGCATCCATAATTAAAGAAAAAAGATATTGGCATAAAACTAATCCCCAATCTAATCCAATTGAAATAGAAAAATACTTGGTCAATCCCTCTTTTGTTCGAACACAAATAACAGCTCTAGTGTACATATCTATAATGACTTGAATATAAGCAAATATCAATACATTTCTTTTCCAAAACACTCCGAAGTATTTCTATTGANAATCCCCAATCTAATCCAATTGAAATAGAAAAATACTTGGTCAATCCCTCTTTTGTTCGAACACAAATAACAACTCTAGTGTACATATCTATAATGACTTGAATATAAGCAAATATCAATACATTTCTTTTCCAGAACACTCCGAAGTATTTCTATTGGAACATTATCATAAGCTTTTTCTAAATCAACAAAAATCATATGTAAATTCTCCTTACTCTCTCTATACTTTTCAATCAATCCTCAATAAAAGTAGATCAATTAATGAGAAAAAATACTTATTAAGGAAAGCATGAGTCTTTCTATTGTACAAGTGTTACACACATCAAAGAAGGATTGGAATTAANTTTCCCCCAAACTATATAAGAGATTTGATTTATCCCATTAAGTGGGGTCAGTTACATGAATCTTTTTTCTCCATGTGTCCTATTGAGTGTCATCATTTCATTTAATCCTAATAGATTAAGAGCATTTTTATACAACATGCCCAAGCCTTTTTAGGTCTACCTCTTTCTTAACATAAGTCTCATCTAAAACATCTACTCTTCTAACAGAATCATTAGATGATCGACAAATAATGTGACCAAACCATCTAAAACAACTCTCTAACCTTGCCTGCCACTCGAGGTACACTAACACTTTTCATAGATATATTTGTTTCACATTTTAACTCTAAGTGTAAAGCCACTCAGCCAACCAAAGCATTCACATCTCAGCAACACTTAGTTTTATGTTTATATTTCATAGGCCAACATTCTACACGATCAAGTATTGCAGGTCTCACCAACACCTTATAAGGTGTACTTTTCTATCACACAATAGGTCGGATACATTCCTCCTCTTCAACCATCCAACTTGAATTCTACTAATAACATCCCCATATATATCACCATCACTTTGAACAATAGACTCGAGACAAATAAAATGTTCACTCATTTTAATGACTTTGTTCACTCATCTTAATGTTCACTCATTTTAATGACTTTGATCACTTATTGTTACAACACAGCCACTAGATCTACTACAACAAAATTACATTTCATGTATTTAATTTTAGATCTATTCAAAGGAAAGCCTTCAGACTCTAAAGTTAACCTCCATAATTCAAGTTTTTCTTGAACTCTATCTAATTTTATACACAAGAATATCAACAACAACAAAGCATACACCATGGTACATTCTCCTGTAAATGTCTTATAATAACATCCATAACTAAAGCAAAAGGATATGGGCTTAAACTTGATTCCTAAAATAATCCAACTGAAATAGAAAAATACTCTATCAATCCTCCTTCTGTTCAAAAATAAGAAACAACTCTAGCATACACATCTTTAATGATTTAAATATAAGTAATATCAATACCTTTATTTTCTCTAACTCTCCAAAATACTCTCTTGATACCTTATAAGTTTTTTTTCTAAAAAAAAAATTCATATATAGGTTCTCCTTGCTCTCTTTGTAGTTCTCCATCAAACCTCTCAATAAATCTATAGCTTTCATAGTAGACTTGGCCGACATAATTCAAAACTGATTTTGAGAAATCTACCACGTCTTTCTCTCTCCCATATATTTAATGTACAACACATTAACCTGATTCATCTATAATTTGCACACTCATATGCATCCACTTTATTCATAAAAGTAGGGACCAAAATAGTCTTCCTCCACTCTCACGCATCCTTTTAGCTTCTAAAATTATATTAAAAACCTTAGCCAAAAAATTCTCAAATCCCCTAAACATTAACATACCATCATGTCCTATTGATTTTTTTTCCCCTAATTTTCTTTAAAAATCTCAACTTCTATTTTACTAATGCAACGGTACAAATAAAAAAAAATTATTGATTATATTAACATCACTAAATTAATCATATTTTTAGAATCTTCATTAAAATGTCTATAAAAGTATCTCTTCCACCTATATTGAATATCCTCATCTAAGATAATATTTTTATTTTCATCATTAATACATTTTACTTGAACTAAATATTTAATTATCTCTTTATGTGGCAAGTTTATGTATATATTTGTTACCCTTTTTGGCATTTAATCTATTATAAAGATCATTAAAAGCATAATTCTTAGCATAACAATTTCTTCTCTTAAACTCCTTACGGACCACATTATATTTTTCCTAATTCTGAAAGTTTTACATTTAAATCAATTTTTATAACAAAAATTTTTATATTTTATCTTTTCTTGTACATTATTATTCATCCAAGTACATTTTCTGCAATTTGCTTAATATTGCCCGTTATTTTATACCGCATTGTATTAGCTTCTTCATGAACAACTCAAATATTAAAATCTTGAAGTTTACTCATAAAAAAAAATTTATTTGTGACTTCTAAGTGCCCTCATCTAATACTATGATAATATTTTGTTATATTTTTTATCTTTCAATCCTTCATCTTAAAATCTAAAACCAATAATCGATATTAAATGCTTAAATTTCCACTTGAAATGACCTTACAATCTTTAAAATCTCGACGATCCCTTTTTTCATAAGAAATAATCAATCTGTGCTTTATTGAATACATTTTCATATAGAATAATATGTTCATCTCTTTTCTTAGATAAAGTATTAGCAAAAACAAAATCATAAGATTAAATAAAATTTAATATAACTATACATTCTTATTTAGTCACTCCAAAATCATAATCATCATGAATATTTCTAAAATCTTCTATCACTCTACCAACATCTCCATTTAAATCTCTTTCAATAAATTTCTTTATTCAAGAGGTATTCTTTGTTTTAATTCTTTTAAGTCATTCTAAAATTTTTCATTTGAATATATATTTGAACCTGTTTGAAGTCTATAAACTTTTATAACATTAAGAATCTTAGTATCAAGAGCAATCTTAAGGTTATAATTCTATCTCTAATTCTATTAATTTTAATAACATTATCTATAAAACTCTTATCTATAATTACACCTACATCATTCCTAATACGAGTGGTACTTAAATACCAAAGTTTAAAACAAAAGATATCAATCTCCTTAGTCTCTTCTCCAAATCATTTAGTTTCTTGAATGCATAAGATATTTATCTTCCTATAAAACATAATCTACTAATTTCTTTAATTTACCTATGATGGTACGTATATTTCAAGATTCTATCCTAATATTAGTTTCATGGACTAAATTTTTTGCTCGCATCCGTTCATAGTATGAGATCCATTGCTTGCTTAACACTGCATCCGGACGTTGGTGCAACGACATTTGCACAATTTTCACTATATTCAGTTCATACATCGCATCGATTCCAAGGGACGTCCTAGCATTAACACAATGATACAAAGAATTCATGCCATGCTTTTTCGATAAAATTTTATGTTGATTGTCGTTTACCTAATGCAATCATCCACTTTTCACATCAAGGGCTAGGTACCCAACAATAGCAGTGTTTGCGTCTAAAATAAAAGCCAAAATAGCCCTACCAAAAAAAATAATGGGAAATAAAGTTAACAATAGATGGTTAAAATAAGGGTATTTGAAGGGAAAAAAAGAACTAACCTGTTTTATTTTACTTCTAAACTAAACAAAGAAGTGACCCCAGGCAAAACAAATAGTAAATTTTCAAATTAAAAAATTTGTTTTGAGGGACAATAGGGTTCTCTTTTAACTCAGTTAAGAGAGTACAGGGATGTGTAATGTATCTTCTTTGTAAACAAAACTAAAATGATGAGCTGTGAATTTTAATTTTTCTTAGATCATTGATTTGCCAAAATAGCACCGCAATTTTGATATTCTGAAATGACAAATTAATTTTGCATCATGGTACATACTTTTAGTTCAACAAGGCTAGGAAAATTATGATAGCAACAAGAAAAAATTCCACAAAAATTAGAGGAAAAACCAAAACAAAATGATATAATCTCGAATACCTAAAAGATAAATACCTACAATTTGAGAGGTCGGCGAGCTCTCCCAAACCATAATTCCTAAGAGTCAAGACAACAATCACATATCCTCCTAACTCTAAACATATTAAGCTCTATTTATATCCCATAATAATAACTAACAAATAAATAAATTGCCCTTTTAATCTAGCAACTAGCATAAATTTTCAAATTATTTCTGCAAGCTCAGTGGAGCACGAGGCAGTCTAACAAATTAGTCCATAATTCTATAAGCATCTTATATTAGACAAATGAACCTGCAATACAATTGTTAAGAGACCCTTCCAGTATCTATTTAATGGCAGCATGTAATACAAACTACAGGAACTAAGAAATGAGAATTGCAGTCCCGTTTGAAATACAACAGAACAATAACTTTCAAACGAGCTGATGGAAAATTAAGTTCAAGTGGAAAGGCATACATAAACATGACATTGCTATATTTTCTTTTCTTTTTCTTTTTTTTTTCCTCGAGTATTTTTATCTGTTTTTTTTTTCTCCGAGTATTTTTATCTCAATTGGTACGTGAAATAGATTCACCAATCATTATCAGTTACCATAGAATAAATTGTTTTTAAACCAACCTAACTTTTTAAAGTTAGGTAAAAAAACTTATCATAGTAAATGAAAAAAAATGAGTTAATACGTTGCTGGCTAAACCTGATCATACCTATTTCTTTTCAGACAACTAGACCGACTTTACATCATTCCAGGAACAGCTATTCACCAAAGAAGCCTTGTAAATTCATTAATCCATCAAGTAAATAGTCAATCTCCTCTAATAATCTAGTATAAACTCTCCTTCCTCACATTATCTCCATTACCATTACAACACTCATTATCATATCACACAATAGATTCCGCGAACTAAATCTTCTCTCCCTCTCATTTATCCTACTCCTAACACGCTTTTCCACTCAACGTTTAGCCAAATAAATTTCTAATGACATTTTAAGGATCAACCATGTTAAAGAAAACTCACTTTGATCTCAAACAAATTTATAGAAGGGGCTAGTTATAATTAATTACAAATGCAGCATGTATTTATCTCATTCTTAAAAATACTAGTCAATACATGATGTTTCAGCAAAAAATAAAATATCAAAACGTTTTTACCAGATCAGTTTTTTATTATGCTAATTGATCAACTAAAAATGCATGTAGAAGACTAGTTCTTCATTACTATCATTTAAATTAGGAGAGAAATTTCCTGGGATGGCCCTTTTTTTTCTTTTAATGAGTAACATGGAATTGAATAGAGTATATTATTTTTCTTACTTTTAATGATAATTTCAACACAATCAGTCAGATGCAAAAGGAGTAGGAACATAACCTTTTACATTGAAAATTCGTTAAGAAAAAGCCATAGGCCATGCCAAGTCATATAATCTGCCTTAATAAAGTCTTGCATTACAAAAAGGGAACCTTTCCAAATATACTCAGAAAAGATGTCGATCTAATAAAAAATGTTGATGTAGACAAAAAGTTTTATATTGCCTTATTCACGTAAAGAGGGGTATGAAAGCATCGACTAAACGATGGTTGAAGACACTTGACAGTGCTCATCAGGCAATAGTTAGCATCATATGATAGGAGTAAAACACTGAGCAATCAAGGAATGGTAAACGTTAAACTTCAAACAAAACTAGATATAAGGATGGTAGACATCAAAAAAAGGAAGGCTTTGAAGAATGGCAGACATCGAACGAAAAAAGTCAAATGTCGGCTGAAGGTGGATCGAGCAAGGGTAACAGTGGACATGGAAAATCAAGCAACAGTGAGAGTTTTGGAGGCTATCAAATGTTGAATGACGAGAATTGGGAGCTAGAAGATGACGAGCTTCAAAAAAACAAAATTTAGAGAACATGAGTGTTGAATGTAAAGCAAAAACAAGAACCAAAGGATAGAAAATGTAAAACCTCTGTTTAGGAAGGCGTTTTTTGGGGTAATCTCCGGGCGCGTCCATGGGCGATGCGTAAGGCAACTCGCCCCAAGCCCACAAGGGGGGCGCAAATCTCGCGGGGCTTACGCCCGGAGAAAGTCCGGATTGCAATTCACGCCTTACAGGCGTACGCCCCGCTTCAAAATCGAATAAAAAGGGGGAAAAAATCTCTAATTCTACATACCTATGTGAAAAGATATGAGATGGCTTAATTTTATTGATGAAAAGAGGGGTATAAATACTCATTACAGGACTTACTGGTAAGAAAAACAATAAAAACATAATACAGTAAAAAAATAAATGAATAATAACAAAATATAAGAGACAGCTAATCTTTCTAATTTAAGGAGAAAAATAAATAAAGATTCAAGATCCCTCATATAATTTATAACCCTCTAAATATAGAATTATAACAATTATGAAATATAATCATTAGTATTTTCAAGATCTTTCAACACTCCCCCTCAAGTTGGGTTGTACAGATTGTACATGTCTAACTTGTTATATAATTCTTCAAAGTTGATTATTGGGAGAGGCTTAGTGAGGATATATATTGTTTGATGTCGTGAAGGAATGTATGCAAGTTCGACGACTCCTTTCTCAATGTTTTTTAAGATGAAGTGTTGATTGATCTCGATGTGTTTCGTTCTGTCATGGTGTATTGGATTCTTTGCAATGTTGATGGCTGTCTGGTTGTCGCATTGTAGTTTGACAGTTTTTTCAGTTAGCATTCTGAGTTCGTTGAGTATTCTTCGAATTCACATTCTTTCGCAGATCCCGAGTGCAAGAGCTCTGAATTCAGCTTCAGAGCTGCTTCTTGATACCACAAACTGATTTAAATAAAGATTATGAAATATAATGCGACAACCAGACTCATATAATTTATAACCCTCTAAATATAGAATTATAACAATTATGAAATATAATCATTAGTATTTTCAAGATCTTTCAACACTCCCCCTCAAGTTGGGTTGTACAGATTGTACATGTCTAACTTGTTATATAATTCTTCAAAGTTGATTATTGGGAGAGGCTTAGTGAGGATATATATTGTTTGATGTCGTGAAGAAATGTATGCAAGTTCGACGACTCCTTTCTCAATGTTTTTTGAGATGAAGTGTCGATTGATCTCGATGTGTTTCGTTCTGTCATGGTGTACTGGATTCTTTGCAATGTTGATGGCTGTCTGGTTGTCGCATTGTAGTTTGACAGTTTTTTCAGTTAGCTTTCTGAGTTCGTTGAGTATTCTTCGAATTCACATTCTTTCGCAGATCCTGAGTGCAAGAGCTCTGAATTCAGCTTCAGAGCTGCTTCTTGATACCACAAACTGATTTTTGTTTCTCCAAGTGACTAGGTTTCCTCAGACATAAGTGCAATAGTCGGAAGTCGATCGTCGATCCGAGACATCCCCTGCCCAGTCTGCGTCTGAATACACTTCTATACTTCGAACCTCATTCCTTTGAAATAATAGCCCTTTGCCTAGAGTCATCTTGAGGTATCTCAAGATTCTGTAGATTGCATTCATGTGTTCTTCCGTAGGGTTGTTCATGAATTGACTAACAACACTAACAGAAAAATCAATGTCGGGTTGTGTGTGTGAGAGATAGATGAGTCGCCCCACTAGTCGTTGATATCTCCCCCTATCCACAGATGCGTTATTTTTCTCAGTGTCGATCTTTTTGTAGGGATCCATTGGAGTATCGACTGGTCTGCAACCGAGCATACATGTTTCCTTCAACAGGTCCAATGTATATTTCCGTTGTGACAAATATTTCTCGTTTTGATCGAGCTAGTTCCATGCCGAGAAAGAACTTTGAGGTTTTTAGGTTTTTGATTTCGAATTGCCGAGTGAGAAGCTTTGCCATATTTGTGAGTTCTTCGTGATTTTCAGTGAGATTGATATCGTCGACGTATACGATTAGAATTGCAATCTTCTTTTCGGGAGAGGTTTTCACGAAGAGAGTGTGATCGGCCTGACACTGAGTATACTTGTGTTTTGTCACTGATTTTGCAAATCTATCTAACCATGCTTGGAGAGATTGTTTGAGGCCGTACAATGATTTTTGGAATTTGCAGACTTTGTTGGTTGGAAAGGATGTTTCTAGTCCGGGAGGTGCTTCCATGTAAACTTTTTCTTCCAAATCGTCATTTAAGAAAGCATTTTTCATGTCGAGTTGATGTAGTTGCCAGTCTTCATTTGTCGCAAGTGAGAGAAGGATTCTGATGGTGTTAAGTTTGACCACGAGGGCAAACGTTTTTTTTGTAATCAATACCGTAGGACTAAAAAACCTTTTGCTACGAGACATGTTTTTAATCTCTCAATCGTACCATCTGCCTTGTATTTGACTTTGAAGATTCATTTGCAGCCAATTGCTTTATTTCCCTTTGGCAGGTCTGAAACAGTCTACGTACCATTCTTTTGAAGGGCTCTTACCTCCTCATTGATGGTCGTTTTCCACCACAAGTGTTTGAGAACTTCATCAATGGTGTTTGGGACTTGTGTATTGTCGAATGCAGTGACATAGGCTCGGTAAATTAAAGATAGTCTTTCATAGGACAAAGTTGGAGATCGGATGCATCGTGTGTTCGTACCTGAGTAGAGGTCAAATGAACCTAACAACTTTCATTAAAGCAATTGGAATGTCGGAGTCATCAATCATAGGTATGGTAGAATCATGTTCAAGTGTGTTCGTACCTGAGTGGATTTCTGTAGGAGTTGAATCACGTTCTGACTCTTGGATTGGTGTTGGATGTGTTGGGTGATCTATGTGTGAGTGGACACTTGAGGACTAAACAGAGAGTAATTGTTAGGTACATTTTCATGTGAGTTGGATGAACTTGCTGAATCCGAGTCGGGAGATAATGAGTTCGGTTCAAGGGACGAGGATTTGGTGTGTGGTGGTATGAAATCGTTGTCCCCCCAAGACTGATATTCCAGTCTCCCTCTGAATATTAGAATTGGGGTAGTAAAGTTGATTTTCAAAGAAAGTGACATCCATAATGTTGTAGGTTTTTCTTGTGAGAGTAGAGTAGCACTTATACCCTTCTTGAAGAGGCGAGTAGCCGAGGAAAATATATTTAGTAGATTTGGGGTCAAGTTTGCTACGATTGTGTGAATGAATGTGAACATAGGAGGAGCAACCAAATACTTTGGTAGTTAGATTTTGGGTAATTGTCTTGACGTAGGGAAACAATTTGAGAAAGAGTTGGACTAGACTTTGAAATTTGAGGCCTGAGAAGGCATCCTGTTGATGAGGTAAGCTGCAGTAGATACAACGTCACCCCAAAAAACCTTAGGCACGTTAGAGGAAAACATGAGGCAGCGGGCCACCTCGAGAAAGTGGAGGTTCTTGCGTTCGACGATCCCACTTTGTTGAGGAGTGTCGACGCAAGAACTGAGATGGAGGATGCCTTTAGAGGAGAGATAAGAGCCAAGGGCAGAAGCGAAGTACTCTGCATTATCAGTCTTGAGTGCCCGGATGAAGGTTTGGAATTTTGTTTGGATCATTGAGTGAAATTGTTCAAATATGTGATCGACTACAGATTTATCTTTCATAAGAAATAGTCACGTTGTCGAGTGTGATTATCAATAAAGAAGACAAACCACTGAGTCCTGATAAGGGTTGTAACACGGGATGGGCCCCATATATCGTTGTAAATGAGTGCAAATGGTCGAGAAGAGGTGTAACCAACACGTGAAAATGACATGCGAGTGTGTTTGACAAGTTGACAAAATTCACATTAAAAAGAACGAACATCCTTATTGATAAATAAATTTGGAAATAGCTAAGACGAAAATGTCATAACATGATCTCGGAATCTTTATTGATACTAGAATTGAAGACAAAATGATTGTTAGACAAATGTCCGCAGTGAGGTCGTGGTGGTGAAGTACAGTTGATGACGTAGAGACCCGAGCACAACTCAGCATTGTAAATCATCGTCCACGAGTCCGCATCCTGAAATTCACACGTGGTAGGGAAAAATTTAGCAATACACCTCAGATCACTAGTCAATTTTCAGATGTATATTAAATTGCAATTTAAAGTATGAACATGAAGCACAAATCGGAGTAGAATGTTTTGGGTGATGAGCTCGGAGCCAAAGCCGGTAACTTTGGAGACAGAGTCATCAGCAACGCGGATGGTGGAGTTGTCTCCGCGCGACATATAGTCATGGAGAAGGGAGGCATCGCCAATCATGTGATGAGAAGCGCCGGAATCGATGATCCACTAACCGAGGGATCCTTGATTGACTGTAAAGGCATGGTATAACGTACCTTGATGCGCAAACAGGCCGGTGATGGGGTCTAGAATAGCCAGATCACATGGTTTGCCGATCAGTTTGTACAGCAAATCTAGTTTCTCTTTGCTGAATGGACTGGGCGCTGGTGCAGAAAGGTCATCGGCATCGACGACGCTATTGGCACGGAGAGCGCAATCAGACGAGGCTTCCAATCGATTGGTTGTCCATGAAGCACCCAACACGTGTCTTTATTATGGTCTGGTTTCCGGCAGTGGTCGCACAAGGGACGACCCTTGCGTGATGGGTTTTCGCCGTGTCAAGGCGGAGAAACCCGAGCTGCAAGGGCAGAGACGTCAACGGAGAGATTGGGCGAGGTGGAGATAGACTCAAGCATGACTTTATGGCGGCTTTCTTCGCGGTGAACCTCGAAGAAGGCCTCGCGAATGCTCGGTAGCGGTTTGAAGCCTAACACACAAGAGCGGACATGATCGAGAGAGTTGTTGAGGCTGAGAAGAAATTTAAATATCCTTTCTTGCTCGATGATCTGACGGTATAAGTTGGAGTCCGGAGTGCATGAACAGGCATGGACTTCATACATGTCAATCTGGAGCCAGTAACGTGAGAGGACATTAAAATACTGAGTCACAGATTGATCACGTTGACGAAGATCGTGGAGGATTGACTTGATCTCGAAGGGCTTGGATGTGTTATCCGAGTGAGAGTATGTCTCTCGAGCAGCATCCCATATACTCTTGGTCGTGTCGTAGAGAAGAAAATTTTCGCCGATGTCGTTGGTCATTGAATTAATTAACCATGACATGACCATGTGGTTTTCTGCATTCCATGTCCGAAATTTTGGGTCATTTTTTGTCGGAGCGACGACATTACCGGTGATATAGTCGTCATTATCTCTACCGTAGATAAACATCATGACGGATTGGGACCACTGGAGGTAGTTTTGACAGTTGAGTTTATGACCAGTGATGAAGGGTGAAGTGTCATCGATTCCGGTTGGAATAGAGTCAAATGAGGCGGAGGATATTTCTTGAGAGGAAGAAGTCGTCATACCGAAGAAGATTGTTATGACTCTGATACCATGAAAAGATATAGGACTTAATTTTATTGATGAAAAAAAAGGTATAAATACTCATTACAGAACTTACTGGTAAGGAAATCAATAAAAACATAATACAGTAAAAAAGAAATGAATAATAACAAAATATAAGAGACAATTAATCTCTCTAATTTAAGAAGAAAAATGAATAAATATTCTCAAAATTCCTCATATAATTTATAACTTTCTAAATATAGAGTTATAACAAATATGCAATATAATCATTAGTATTTTTGAAATCTTTCAGCACTATGCGATTCAAGCTTCTCCCGCACGCAGTCATCTTCCGCAGCAGCTTTGTCAGTTTCTTCCCGCAAGCACGCTCGCATGTGTCGTCTTCGTCCCGCACACAACGATCCCTCCTTGGCTTCCTCTCTGACATCTTCGTTCCGCACGCAGCTCGTTTGTGTCTTCTTAATCCCGCATGCCGCACGTCTACTTCATCTTCATCTTTCGCACGCTGCGTCTCCATCTTCCTCTCCCGCGCCCGCATCGTCTGTGTCATCTTTGTCTCACACACCCCTCATTGCCTGATAAGTTATTTTGATTGTTTGTGATTTTTAATCCTTTATGCGTTTTTAATTGATCATTTCACTGTAGCTAGTGTGAGCCACAATTTTTTTTTTCTTTCATGTTAAAGATCTTTTTTTAATGTATGCAAGAGTATAATTTGCAATTTTTAATCCTTCTAATGAAATTTTTTTAATATTTTTTTAAATATTTAATCTATTTTTTTAATGTGTTAAGTTAGTTATTAACTTATAAAGATTGTGTGACCAGTAACAATCACATTAACAAGAAAGACTTTGCATTGAAATATACAACAAGCACGCCCAATGAAAAATATTTCAAATGTATGTTTTGCAATCAAGTGTGTAGTGAAACAATAAAAATGATGAAACATCTTGCCGACACACACAAGAGCATTAATCCATGCACTAAAACTTCCACTAAAGTTCAAGAGAGATGCAGGAAAATATTAGAAGATGTAAAATTCAAAGCACAACGGGACAGTGTATTAAATGACATTAGAAACAGTGCAATAAATTTTGGTGAAGGTCAAAATGCAACCAATATCATTATTTGACTCCTCACAGAGGCCGCTTAGAGTTAGAGGTCCAATTGATTCTTTCACCACAACACAACCCAGAAATTCTACTCTAAATTCCAAGTGGAAAAAAAATGAAAGAAAAGAAGCATGTAGAGTAATTGGTAGATTATGCTACTCAGCCAGATTGACATTTAATGTTGTCAATAATTCATATTACATGTTTATATTTGAAGCAGTTTGTCACGGACAAATAGTCCCACATCAGCTAGGTGTGGGGTCGAAAAGCAGTATTTAAGTACTGGGTTGCCAACCACCCCCTCAAGGGCTCTTTTGGGAGGTGACAAGTGGTATCAGAGCAGATTACTGTCTGCCAGGTGTGTGGACTCTCTATGGTCCAATGGGACCCTCGGTTGAACCGATCCGTGATGAAGGCGTCACGTGATTGGGTGGAGGCAAATGCCACGGACAAATAATCCCACATCGACTAGGTGTAGGGCCGAAAAGCAGTATTTAAGTCCTGGGCTGTCCACCTCTTTTAAGGGCTCTTTTGGAAGGTGACAAGTTGCTAATTTTTAACATGGTTTTATTTTGCCTACAATGCATGAATTGAGAACTTGAATACTCAAAGGTGAGGATGTTATAATCAATAAGATGTTAGAGGAGCATAAAAAGACATGGAGTAAATATGGGTGTTTGATCATGTCAAACAGTTACATGGAGTAAATATGGGTGCTTGATTATGTCAGACAGTTGGACAAATGGAAAAAGTTGAACTTTGATTAATTTTCTTGTGAACAATACAGTTGGGACTTTTTTACTTAAATCCGTCAATGCTTCTAATACTATAAAAAATGGTGAGTTACTATGCACTAATTTGGACGACATATTGGGAAACTTGAAAAAAAAAATGTGTTGCAAATTATAACACATAGTGGGTTAAATTATGTAAATGTGGGTAAAAAGACAATGAAAAAAAGACAACATATTTATTGGACACCATGTGCAGAACATTGTCTTAACCTAATGTTAGAAGATATAAGGAAATTCAAGATTCACGAGAGCGCATTTGCAAAAGCAAAACAAGTTAAATTCATTTATGGGCACACATGAGTTCTTGGTTTGATGAGATCTGTATAAATGAGAGGGAACTGTTTCGTCCAACCATCACACGGTTTGCTACAGCATATTTGTCCCTTCAAAGCATTTACAAACCGAAGCAACCACTTCAGGCAATATTCTCCTTAGAATTTTGGTGTTCTAGTTAATGGAGACAACGTATAAAAGCTTGAGCTGTTATTTTGTTTGATCGACTTTTTTTTATCATCTTGCGAATTTTATCAAAAGTGTTGTGTCGCTTGTAAATGTTTTAAGAGAGGTTGACTCAGAAGAAAAACCAGTCATGAGTTATATTTATGAGTTAATGGATTCAGCAAAAGAAAAAATTGTTTTTGATTGTGGACATGATGATAAGAAATATCGACTTATTTGGAGGAAAATCGATGCAAGATGGGAAGTCCAACTTTTTAAATCACTTATTGCAATCGGTTATTATTTAAACCCTCAATTTTGCTTTGAGGATAATTTTTCTATTGATGATGATGTAAAAGAAGAGTTAATTGCTTGTAAGGAAAGAATGTTGGATTATGAAGATCGTCTTACAGTTGATATTTAACTAGACTTAAATGAAAACTTAAGAGGAGACTTTAGGAGTAAAATTGTTATGGACTCAAGAAAGTTGAGATCTTTGGTTAACTGGTGGATGAGATTTGGTTAAAAAACAACCGAGTTAACGAATTTTGTCATTCGAGTTCTTAGCCTCGCATGCAGTTCATCAAGTTGTGAAAGAAATTGAGAGCTTTTTTGAATAAGTAATTTTTTTTATTTCTTAAAACTTAAAAGTTAAAATTATTATTATTTATTTTTCTAATCACCTCTTAAAAAAATATTTTTTATCTTAGATTCATACTAAGAAGAGGAACAGGTTGGAGTACAAGAGAATGAATGCTCTGGTATGTGTATGATATAATATTAGATTGAGGGGGAGAGATATAAGAAGAAACAAGACTTCGATCCAACAATGATAAATGACATAGACTTTGATGATGAGTGGATTGTTGAGAAAGAAGATCTAGTGCTTCTACAGGAACCTTCTTGGATGAATGAAAATGAACAGGCATTTGATGTTGATGTAATCAGAATGTGCTCACAACAAATGCAAATGAAGAATCACAAAATATTACATAAGAAAGAAACAACATNCATAGACTTTGATGATGAATGGATTGTTGAGAAAGAAGATCTAGTGCTTCTACAGGAACCTTCTTGGATGAAAAACAGGCATTTGATGTTGATGTAATCAGAATGTGCTCACAATAAATGCAAATGAAGAATCACAAAATATTACATAAGAAAGAAATGACACTTTTATAACATATTATCACACGAAAAGGTAGATGAATGAAAAAACAAGTAAATTTCATATTTACATTCAATTATTCTTTACATAATTATGCATTCTTAATTTATTATAGAAAAAAGATTCTAAATATTTACGAATATCATTTTTTTGTGTTTATAATTTACGCAACAAAGATAAAGAGAAATAAATTATGAATGCACCTGAGATTGAGGATAATAATGACTTCAATGAAGTGGACAATGAATGCAGAGAATATGAATGACCTAGTTGTGATTTTGAACACAACAATTGGTGAAGAAGATTTTGATGATGAATTTGAAGAGTGAATAGCCTTTAAGGATTGAGATCGGATGAAAGTAAATTTATTTTTTGGCTCAAACATGCTTACTTAATTTCATATGTTTTTATTTCTTGTGGTGGATTTTTGCTACTATCTTGAAGATTCTAATCCTAGAAAACTTGTTTTATTTGTGTTTAATTTTTTTATTATGCACAAATAGTTTTTTTTTTCTCTTAAAATTTATATTCCTTTTTTTTTTATAACGTGGGCCTTAAGCCTTAGGCCTCGCCCCATAACAACTAAAATGCCTAACGACCGCGCCTTTTAAAACATTGTTTAGGACAACAAACGTCAAGCAAAAACAAGTGTTGCACATCAGAGGGTGAAATGCATCGAAATAAAACATATGAAAAATGGTAAACAAAATCTTAGGCAGTAACAAAAACAAACATATTGTGGACATTAGATGGTGAAAGCCAATTGTTGACAAACATTGAATATAAATCATAGTAAAATGTGAGACATTAGACATCAACTATTGGCAAATGCCAAATATCAATTGAAGGAGAACATTAGACGTTAGTTGTTGGTGAACATCAAGCATAGGAGTGTGCACAATTCAATTCGGTTCCGAACTAACTAGTATTTAAAGTTAATATAGAACCAAAACAGACTTTCATTTTGACAAACCAAATGGATAAGTTCAAGAATGCATGTCTTTAGTAAACATATTTTAAAATTTCAATTCAGTTATCTTTGTTCGTTTTGACTTTAAATATTTTTTCAGTAACATTGCTTGCTCAAACTTGATGGATCATTAAACATCCATAAGTTTTCATGGCACTAAGAAGAATGATCGTGATTCATTACACATAATAAAGGTTAGGAGTAAGCTTTATAAATTTACGTATATAACAATTATTAAATTTTGTTGGTTATTTTGGTTTTATAACTTTTAAACATAAAACAAATTATATAAGTTGATTTAAACAAAATTTAAAACCTAAACCAAACCAAATCAATCAGTTTAGTCAATTTAGTTTGGGCTAAATATTATGCACAAAGCTAGTCAGCCAAAGGTGGATCCCCCTCAAAAAAGGAAATCAAATTGATCAACAGGCAACAATCAAAAAAAGGTTGACAAAGCGAGAAGACTAGGAGATACCCAAAAGATCAACAAAACTTTTGAAAGTAGTTAGAATTCCAAAATACTCTACAATTTTGGAATTAAAAAGTTCTAAATGTAAGAAATCAGTGCAAACAAGAACAATTTATCTATTTGGACGGTGCATTCCAATCATTCTCTAAAAATATAAAAAAATATAAAAAAATAGTTCTTGTTCTAATCGATAACAACTGCAACATATTGTTCTCTCCAGAGATGATCCCACCCATAGGGTGGCCAGCCTAAACCAATACTAGGTTGGGCAGCCAACCCACAACTAATAATAATGGCACAATAGTGGCCGCCAATGGCAAAGTCTCCAACCAGTGAACAAAATAAATCATTTTGAAGTTGTAGAAATCATAGATGCAATAAAGTTTACGAATTGAAAATGCTATAGTGGAATTATCCCAAGCAATAATTGGATGCTTAATGGTTCAAAATTAGGATTAGCAATGAACAAAAATAATAAAATAAAATCGTGGTAGATTCATTCTTCTCCTCAAGAGCAATCCAGAATCATTGATGGCACAATATTTGGAGCCATTTAAGAGTAACTCTTGATAACCTACGAATCAATTTTTTGGCCACAAAATGATGTTAACAATAAGTAGCTACTTTTTAGGAAATATAATCTTCCCCCAATAGTAAATCCTAGAAATGGTTCGTGAATCAGACACCTGTGGTGATTGCAAAAGCCTGGGAAAGTCAACCATTTTGACAAATTACGTACAATCCAGTTAATGGTTCATTTGTTGCAATAGCGCATCCCAGATTCCCAATGCAGTTACATGGGGAAAGGAGAGATCAAGGTAATCAAACAGACACCTTGGCCACCAATAAGCAAGTATTGATGGTAGCTGGCAATGGCAACAATGGCCGACAGCGATGAAAACAAAGAAGGTGACGTAATAAAGAAAATAGGAGATGATATACACATGGGTATGTTGTCTTCAAACTAGTTTGGAAGGAAATTAGAAAGATTCTTGGAACTGCTAAAATCATCATAATGGGACAGCCATTTATATTTAAAATTGCTTAATTTGGTGTTTATTTGTTTCGACAAATTATTATTGTAGGTTTTTTAAACTTTTGAGTGCCTTTAGGACTCATTTGGGCTCAAATTCAGGCGTTCTTCATGTTGTTTGAATCATCTCAAAAAGATGGCCTTAAAAATTTAAAATCAAACAAACCCTATATTAATTTCTAACTTTTTTTTCTTCCATATATTGAGTACAATGGGATCTGAAAATTGCATCAATATCATGTTGAATAAGGTGAAATTATGGAATCATATCAATGATGAAGGATTATTGACAAGGGGGCTAGGAAAGACCCTGGACCGGCCGGTTTGGAATCATATCAATGATGAAGGATTATTGACAAAGGGGCTAGGCAAGACCATGGACCGGTTCGGTCCAAACCGGCCCTCTCTCGACCTAGGGTTATCGCCCAATCGGAGTGGGCCCCACTCCACATGGTGGTAGGTCAATTTAAGTGTTTCCTTGATTTGAGTTTGCAAAGCCGTCGGCTCCTTTTTTCTCTTTCTATGGTTGCATCATAGGGTTTCAAGTGGTGCTTTGGTTGTATCTTAGTCTCTAAGTGGTGTTTATCCGTCCTATACCTTTCACCATCCTTTCCCACATCGCTCCCACATCCCCTTCATCACTTGTATATTGTGGCCGCCTAGAAAATAAGAAACTTATTGTTTTCTGTGTCCAACCTACTGCTGTCACCTAGAGACTACAGTTGTCTTGTTGTCCTCCCATTCCTCCTTGCTGCCACCACCCATAACTGCCTTCCTACGGTTGTAGATACTTGTTGCAGCCACTCTGAACCAACAGCCCCAAAGCAGTTTGGCCCTCATCCTTTCTAATATTCCAACGGACAGCCCTCTTGCAATTGTTCCTGCTGCCTGCTTGCTGTATAAACTCCTGAAAACAACAGTCTTGTTATTTACAGCTTGCTATTCACCTCCATGTCACCACCCCGGAGATCCAAACCCCAACTGACACCACCTACACCCATTCCATAGTATTTCCCACTGTTATTTGCTTTCATTTTCTTGTATTTTCAGGTTTCGCTTCTATAAAATTCCAGTGGTTGTGTTCGTATTTCTACTCACCTTATTTTTATATTAATATCGGTATCATTGGGTATTAGAACTAGTCAAACCCCAATTCCAATCCTAGGATGACCTAAACCAACCAAATCATAGTCAAATAATGACCTAACCCCTTACCAAATTTTCAAAATCAACAACCCGAACATTTTTATGCACCCTAAATCAGCCCCATACACTCTCTTTTACCTCTCGAACCTAAACCCTAACCATGTCATTGGGGAGACAAGTACCAGAAGCCGATTGAAAACTTACCATAGAAGATATGCAACGGAAAATCCTTGATTTCAACGAAGAATTACTGAAATTGAGGACATGACTCATGAAGAGATCAACGTCGATCGTGATGATAAGATTCAAAGAGGAGAGAGGGAGAAAAATCTGAATCCCTTCCATAGGGTTGAATCCAAAGAAGAGGAGGATAGGTCATGACAAATGGGATTCAGTATCTGAGGAGGTTGAGGGATGGAGTAACTTTTGAAAGATATGGAGACATTAGGGTGAAGGTATAATTACCGGATTTCGAGAGAAGAATGAATCCAAATGACTTCATTGAGTGGTTGCAGACTGTTGAAAAGCTTTTTTAGTATACAGAAGTACCAGTTGATAAGCAGGTAAAGCATGTTGTCATAAAACTAAAGAAAAATGTCTCTTTGTAATGAGAGAATCTGAAGAAAGTGACACAAAGAGAATGTGGCAATAAGATCACAACTTTGGAGAAGATGAAAAAAGAGATACAGAGGAAGTACCTACCCCCACATTATCGCCAGAACATGTTCTTGAGGCTACATCACTTACATGAGAGGGAGTTCTCAGTAGAGGAGTTCACAGTGGAGTTTAGGCGACTCATGCTGAAATGTGAGCTAAGAGAGACGGAGGAGAACACCATAACTAGGTATTTGGGAGGCCTAAAGTCAGCCATCAACCATGTCGTTTAGTTGCAGCCTTATTGGTCATTGTGTGATGTTCAAACAATGGCCCTAAAGGTGGAGAAACAACAAAAGTCATTCAGACAGTCACCCATAGTATGAGCCAGTAAAAGTACACGTGAGAAAAGTGTGAAAATGTCTAGAAATATGATAGAACCAATCAGAGTAGGAATAAAACTGAGAGGAACAGCACACCCAGCATAGTGCCTGCAGGGAAGTGTTTCTAATGTCGTGGATTTGAACAAATTGTCTCTAGTTTCCATACTACCAGACTTGTCTCTTTCACTGATCATGGAGCAGGAAAAGAAGTGGACATTGGTATTGGAGACATAGAAGAGAGTGAGAAGGTGCAGGAGTACCAGCTTCCAACTAATGAAGGTGAAATGCTTGTGGTTCAACGGGTTCTTCAAATTGAAGCAATGAGAGAGCACCGGTAGCTTCGCCACATCTTTTATACATGTTGCACTGTTAAAGAAAATGTGTACAGGCTTATCATCAATTAAGGTAGTTGTGCGAACGTGATGTCTACATATGTTATAGACAAGTTGAGTCTCACTACTCAGAGACATTCTCAATCATGTTCTCCGACTTAGTTAATGAAGGGGAACAGAGTTAACATTGACAGAAGATATCTCGTAGAGTTTTCTATTGATAATCAGTCGTGTGACTAAGTGCGGCGTGATGTTATACCCATGGACGTCTGTCACATTTTGTTGGGGGACCAAGATAGTTTGATTATAAGACTCGGTATGATCGATTAAGAAACACTTATTCATTCATCAAGGATAAAGAGGGCATAGTTCTTCTACCTTTTAAAGAGTCTGAGGTTACATGTGCTCTTGCCATGAGAGGCGCCAATGAGAACAGTTTTGGTTATGTTAGAGGGTAATGAGACAGAAGATTTGATATCACACACAGGAGAACCATTACGGAGAGAGTCTTAGGATATCCTAACTGACAGCTAACCAACAGTGCTACCATCGTTAGGTGCGGTTCAGTCTGTCTTCACTTCAGAGAGAAATAAGCCAACCTTGAGTTAGTTTCGGATGACTCTACGAAGTAGGCTTGGCATGAAGTTCCAGTTCAAATTCTGCAAATGGTTCAACAGATAGAGATGGTTACCCGCACTTCAGAGAACTTTCTCAAAAATTTTGTGGGACAGTGCATTTGATGGTGTGACCCAGGTAAGTCTATAGATACAGTCGAAGGCCCTCAAATCCTAGGCGATTACGACAACTCTACCATTTTAACATGGCCCAAATTGAGGTCATATCATGAGAAGTCAGAAAATTCGACAGATGAGCTCAAAGCTCCGCCAACCCTATGTTCAATTACTCTCTCTCATAATTTGAATGTATAATGCATTAACTTAATTCCTCTATACTTTGCGCACTCTTGTGCATCCCATTTATTTTTAAAATAAAAATTAGTACTCTTTCTCCACTTATGAAACATCTATTTAATTTTTTAAATAATATTAAAAATTTTAGTGAAAAAAAAATTTTCAAATCTTCTGCATATTTTCACACTTCTATTGAAATATCATTAGGTCCTACCATTTTTCCACACTTCATTTTCTTTAAAACCTCCTCACCTTTTACTTTACTAATGTAACGGTAGAAATAAAAAAAATATATTAATATTTACGATATTAAGATCATTAAAGTTGATCGTATTTTTATAATCATTAAAAAACTTATCAAAATATCTTAACCACCTATATTAAATATCATCATCTAAGAAAAAAACTTCTAAATTTTTATCTTTAATGCACTTTACTTAAATTAAATATTTATNTCATTCAGACAGTCACCCATAGTATGAGCCAGTAAAACTACACCTGAGAAAAGTGTGAAAATGTCTAGAAATCTGATAGAACTAATCAGAGTAGGAATAAAACTGAGAGGAACAGCACACCCAGCATAGTGCCTGCAGGAAAGTGTTTCTAATGTCATGGATTTGAACAAATCATCTCTAGTTTCCATACTACCAGACTTGTCTCTTTCACTGATCATGGAGCAGGAAAAGAAGTGGACATTGGTATTGGAGACATAGAAGAGAGTGAGAAGGTGCAGGAGTACCAGCTTCCAACTAATGAAGGTGAAATGCTTGTGGTTCAACCAACGGGTTCTTCAAATTGAAGCAATGAGACAGCACCGGTAGCTTCGCCACATCTTTTATAACTGTTGCATTGTTAAGGAAAATGTGTACAGGCTTATCATCGATTAAGGTAGTTGTGAGAACGTGATGTCTACATATATTATAGACAAGTTGAGTCTCACTACTCAGAGACATTCTCAATCATATTCTCCGACTTAGTTAATGAAGGGGAACAGAGTTAGCATTGACAGAAGATATCTCGTAGAGTTTTCTATTGATAATCAGTTGTGTGACTAAGTGCGGCGTGATGTTATCCCCATGAACGTCTGTCACATTTTTTTGGGGGAAGTTTGATTATAAAACTCGGTATGATCGATCAAGAAACACTTATTCATTCATCAAGGATAAAGAGGGCATAGTTCTTCTACCTTTTAAAGAGTCTGAGGTTACATGTGCTCTTGCCATGAGAGGCGTCAATGAGAACAGTTTTGGTTGTTAGAGGGTAATGAGACAGAAGATTCGATATCACACACAGGAGAACCACTACGGAGAGAGTCTGAGGATATCCTAACCGACAGCTAACTGACAGTGCTACCATCGTTAGACGCGGTTCAGTCTGTCTTCACTTCAGAGAGAAATAAGCCAACCTTGAGTTATTTTCGGATGACTCTACGAAGTAGGCTTGGCATGAAGTTCCAGTTCAAATTCCGCAAATGGTTCAACAGATAGAGATGGTTACCCGCACATCAGAGAACTTTCTCAAAAATTTTGTGGGACAGTGCATTTGATGGTGTGACCCAGGTAAGTTTATAGATACAGTCGAAGACCCTCAAATCGTAGGCGATTACGACAACTCTACCATTTTAACATGGCCCAAATCAAGGTCATATCATGAGAAGTCATAAAATTCGACAAATGAGCTCAAAGCTCCGCCAACCCTATGTTCAATTACTCTCTCTCATAATTTGAATGTATAATGCATTAACTTAATTCCTCTATGTTTTGCACACTCTTGTGCGTCCCATTTATTTTTAAAATAAAAATTAGTACTCTTTCTCTACTCATGAAACATCTATTTAATTTTTTTAAATAATATTAAAAATTTTAGTGAATAAAAAAATTTTCAAATCTTCTGANGTGCGTCCCATTTATTTTTAAAATAAAAATTAGTACTCTTTCTCTACTCATGAAACATCTATTTAATTTTTTAAATAATATTATAAATTTTTGTGAATAAAAAAATTTTCAAATCTTCTGAATATTTTCACACTTCTGTTGAAATATCATTAGGTCCTATCATTTTTCCACACTTCATTTTCTTTAAAACCTCCTCACCTTTTGTTTTACTAAGGTAACGGTAGAAATAAAAAAAAATATTAATATTTATNCCTATCATTTTTCCACACTTCATTTTCTTTAAAACCTCCTCACCTTTTGTTTTACTAAGGTAACGGTAGAAACAAAAAAAAAAATATTAATATTTATGATATTAAGATCATTAAAGTCGATCGTATTTTTATAACCATTAAAAAAACTTATCAAAATATCTTAACCACCTATATTAAATATCATCATCTAAGAAAAAAACTTCTCAATTTTTATCTTTAATGCACTTTACTTAAATTAAATATTTATTTTTTAACTCTTTGTTTGTCTAATTTATATATATTTCTTTCACCATTTTAGTATTAAATTTATTATAAAGATCACCAAAAATAGAATTTTTAATATTACAANCAATTTTTATCTTTAATGCACTTTACTTAAATTAAATATTTATTTTTTAACTCTTTGTTTGTCTAATTTATACATATTTCTTTCACCATTTTAGTATTAAATTTATTATAAAGATCACCAAAAATAAAATTTTTAATGTTACAGATCTTAGACTCCCAATAGGTCCTCTTATATTTTTTTAATCTCCAAATTGTTACATCTAAACCAATTTTTATAGAAAAACTTCTTATTTTTAAATTTTTTCTTGCTNTTCTTTCACCATTTTAGTATTAAATTTATTATAAAGATCACCAAAAATAGAATTTTTAATATTACAAATCTTCGACTCCCTATGGGTCATCTTATATTTTTTTAATCTCCAAATTGTTACATCTAAACCAATTTTTATAGAAAAAACTTCTTATTTTTAAATTTTTTCTTGCCCATTATTATTCCACAATTAATTATTTTTATTCATAAGAGTTTGTCCTTTAATTCTCCAACCATAACTTTTTCAATTTTTTTAATAGTGCTCATTAATCTATCACACATGACATTAGATATTTCACGAACATCACAAATTTTAAAATCTTGAAATTTACTCATAAAAATAATTTCAATNCCCATTATTATTCCACAATTAATTATTTTTATTCATAAGAGTTTGTCCTTTAATTCTCCAACCATAACTTTTGCAATTTATTTAATAGTGCTCATTAATCTATCACACATGGCATTAGATATTTCACGAACATCACAAATTTTAAGATCTTGAAATTTACTCATAATAATAATTTCAATTTTTTTAAGTGTTACCATATAATTCTATGATAATGATTTATTATATTTTTTTATATTCTAACATTTCATTTTAAAATCTAAAATTAATAATCGATGTTGGCTACTTAAACTTTTATTTAGAATAATTTTAAAAACTTTATAATCTCAAAGATATAATTTCATAAAAAATAATTAATTTGTATTTTATTGGATATATTATTATAAGTGATAATCTACTCATCTTTTTTTCATAAATAAAATAATAGAATAGGAAAATTATAAGCTAAAACAAAATCTAATCAGTGTTATCAAATTGAAAAACACAATATGATGTGCAAGGCTTTATCTTTGTTTCAAAGTGCAAGGCACGGAGAAAAACGATGTTTTTATTAATCAAAGAGCTAATAAGTTATACAAAATTATTAATATATTAAAATAATCATTATAATTATAAAATATAAAGTATAACTTAAAAGTTGCTATAAAATAGAAAAAAATATGGNCTCATTAATCTATCACACATGGCATTAGATATTTCACGAACATCACAAATTTTAAGATCTTGAAATTTACTCTTAAAAATAATTTCAATTTTCTTTAAGTGTTACCATCTAATTCTATACTAATGATTTATTGTATTTTTTTATATTCTAACATTTCATTTTAAAATCTAAAATTAATAATCGATGTTGGCTACTTAAACTTTTATTTAGAATAAGTTTAAAAACTTTATAATCTCAAAGATATATTTTCATAAAAAATAATAATTTGTATTTTATTGAATATATTATTATAAGTGATAATCTACTCATCTTTTTTCATAAATAAAATAATAGAATAAGAAAATTATAAGCTAAAATAAAATCTAATCAGTGTTATCAAATTGAAAAACACAATATGATGTGCAAGGCTTTATCTTTGTTTCAAAGTGCAAGGCACAGAGCAAAACGATGTTTTTATTAATCAAAGAGCTAATAAGTTATACAAAATTATTAATATATTAAATAATCATTAAAATTATAAAATATAAAGTATAACTTAAAAGTTGATATAAAATAGAAAAAAATATCTTACAATAGATAACTTGAAGACAAATATTGAGGAAAAACTTGCAAATTAAAATTTTGAACAATTTTTAATAGTTTGATGTACTAACATCAGTGCTTTGAAGCGTGTCATAGAAAAGCAACATGGGCATCATGTGCTTCGTTTTCTTTTGCTAGTAAAAATATTCAATCTAACATGGCTCAATATCCTTCATTCGTCACTCCAAAATCAAGATTACCATGAATATTTTTAAAATTTTATATCACTCTATCAAATGTTCATTTAAATTTCCTCCACTAAAAAATTATTCTTCAAGAGGTATCTTTTGAATTAATTTTTTTAGGTCATTCTAATTTTTTTTTAAACATATATATCTAAATATAATTGGAGAGCATAAGCACTTATAACATTAAGAATTTTAGTATCGCTAACAATATTTAGAGCTTTGATTCTATCTTCAATTCTATTAATTTTTATAATAGTATCTTTCAAAATCTAATAAATAAATAAGTCTACACTATTTCTAACATGACTTCTATATGAATACCAAATTTTAAAACATATGTTATTAATTTTCTTAGCATTTTCTCAAACCTACTTAGTTTCTTAAATGCAAAAGCTATTTATCTTCCTATGAATCATTATATCTATTAATTTCATTAATTTACTTGTGAGAGTACTTATTTTCAAGTTTGTATCCTAATAGACTAATACTTATCTTATGGACCAACTTTTTTGCCAATATCCATCAATAATGTGAAAATCTTTGCTTATTTAACATTATACCCGGATGTCAGGGCAACAACGGTTGTATTCACACTTTTCACTAATGTGAAAATCTTGCACATTTTTCACTGTATTCAGTTTATACAACACTTCATTTCTAGGGGACGCCCTAGATGCTAATGATTTAATTTATGATGATGACTCATCAAATAAAAATGAACGTAGAAGAAGTGTTCATAATTTCTTCATTTATAATAGCCAAAAAAAAGAGCTTGGGTTGTCTTCACTTATCATTACTTAAAAAAATGGAATTAATGATCGAGAATGAGCATTTAGATAGCTGAACCCTACACCTAAAAGTTGAGATAAGATAATGACGAACACGATAATGATGACTAGAAACATAACACATATAATGTTTCATTACACTTCACATCACAAACTTTATCAAAGCTTACCTGCACTAAATATACCACTGCATTTACTGTATAGAAAGTTGGTCTTAGGCCATCAGTGGACACTCCTCGTGCCTGCCATCAACTCAATGTCATAACAAAAGAGAAAAAAGAGCCTAGCAAATAATGCATAACCAAACAACAAAGAAAAAAAGTTTTACATACATACCACTCAATTCTTATGCATTTACATATCCAACACCTAAACTTCCATTTTTACATACATGCCACATTCCCCATGCATGAAAATGCTTATTTTACTTTTTAAAAGTTAAAATGGTGGTATTTTTTATGTGATATTAAAGATTTTGGAAGTATAAATGTAAAAATTAAAGTTTAGTTGTTAGATATGTAAATAAATAGGAATTTAAGTGGCATGCGTGTAAACCTTCCAAGAAAGAAACNTTTCAATAAAAATTAAAGATTTTATAATTTCTAACATTAGCTGTTTTTTTAAAATATTTAAATTTATATTTTTTTTTATTTTATCTGCTAATAAAAAATAAAACTTATTTTCATATGTTTAAGAATAATAAGGTTAAATATACCTGCCCGCATTAAATTTTTGTCCATAAAATCATGACATAAATTCTTTAATTCATGTTTAAATATGCAATGATGACAAGATTATCTTGAAAATTGTAAATTAGAATAAAAAATGAGATTTAGATAGATAAGTGCAATTTTATGGCAGAATAGAATATCTTAATACTAGTCTTCTTAATCTTAAAGATAAGTGCATAAGATTCTCTTATAATTCTCCAAAGATTATTTTGCCACCTATTTATTTATGTCCTCAAATATTTTATGCAAAGCTTTATGATATTATTGATGTCTGCTAGAAAATTTGCGGCGGTAGAGAAATGGATTATCGTCTTAGTGATGAATGAGAATTCAGCACACACTCGACTAAGAAAACAACCAGTAGTGAAGCTGGTAGTTTTTATGTGGAAATCCTGTAAAGGAAAAAGAACCATTGGGTCAAACCCAGTTGTAAGAATTTACTATAAGTTGTTGATTACAGAGACTTCTTGTCACACAGGTTGGAAAGAGTTGCAAAGTCTTTTGAATTACAACGTTGATCTGCAAATAAATTTGTTGTAAGGAGTTGGTGGCAGCTAATGATGATCGATGGATGTTGACATATGGTGGCCGACGGTAGTCAGAGGTGGTCAATGGCGGTTAGAGATGAACAATGGTGGTTGATGGTGGTCAATGATGATTGATAGCGATCAGCGGTGGTCAATGGCGGTCGGTCGCGATCGACGGTGGGGGGAGTGGTGCTGGACTTTAGCTCATTCTCAAATCTTCAAGTTTTTTCTCAATCATCAAACTCTTATTTCCCTCATAAGAGACTGAGACACTTTTTATAGTGTTATAGGTGCAATTAATGTAAAAATATAAATAATTTTGATCAGATGGTTTTGAGAGTTTTCTTTGATTAGACAGCGTTTAATGAACATTTGAGTGTCTTAACGATGTCATAATTAAGCAATATTGAGCTCGTTGGATTCTTCTTGTCAAGACGCTCGATTCAATTATAAGCTCGTNATTTAAATTTCCTCCATTTAAAAATTATTCTTCAAGAGG
This sequence comes from Phalaenopsis hybrid cultivar, assembly GCA_002079205.1. NCBI lineage: Eukaryota > Viridiplantae > Streptophyta > Magnoliopsida > Asparagales > Orchidaceae > Phalaenopsis > Phalaenopsis hybrid cultivar. Next base: position 7,405 of record JXCR01139921.1, on the reverse strand, counting down.
TATCTTTTGAATTAATTTTTTTTAGGTCATTCCNAAAATCAAGATTACCATGAATATTTTTAAAATTTTATATCACTCTATCAAATGTTCATTTAAATTTCCTCCATTTAAAAATTATTCTTCAAGAGGTATCTTTTGAATTAATTTTTTTTAGGTCATTCCCTTTTTTTTAAACATATATATCTAAATATAATTGGAGAGCATAAGCACTTATAACATTAAGAATTTTAGTATCGCTAACAATATTTAGAGCTTTGATTCTATCTTCAATTCTATTAATTTTTATAATAGTATCTTTCAAAATCTAATAAATAAATAAGTCTACACTATTTCTAACATGACTTCTATATGAATACCAAATTTTAAAACATATGTTATGAATTTTCTTAGCATTTTCTCAAACCTACTTAGTTTCTTAAATGCATAAGCTATTTATCTTCCTCTGAATCATTATATCTATTAATTTCATTAATTTACTTGTGAGAGTACTTATTTCAAGTTATTATCCTAATAGACTAATACTTATCTTATGGACCAACTTTTTTGCCATTATCCGTCAATAATGTAAAAATCTTTGCTTATTTAACATTATACCCGAATGTCAAGGCAACAACGGTTGTATTCACACTTTTCACTAATGTGAAAATCTTGCACACTTTTCACTGTATTCAGTTTATACAACACTTCGTTTCTAGGGGACGCCCTATATGCTAATGATTTAATTTATGATGATGACTCATCAAATAAAAATGAACGTAGAAGAAGTGTTCACAATTTCTTCATTTATAATAGCCAAAAAAAAGAGCTTGG